>CAUYRT010101258.1:0-34828 GCA_963574885.1 Lepilemur ruficaudatus | reverse complement strand
GACCCTGAGTCCCTGTGCAGCTGGACTTCACCCTTGGACTTATTATTTGAGGAAGATAAACCCTAATGTGCCCGTGTTAACGTGAGGGGACCATGGAGCAAACAGCAGCGACGTGCCTGCTTGTGCACTTCCTGGGAACTGGAAGTGATAGTTGCTGGGATCTGGTTATAGTTCCAAAAGACACAGTCCCAAATGCTATAATCCTGAATGTTGAAATCCTCAAAGATCAAAATCCCAAAAATACAATTCTGGAAAAAGTAATTTAAAAAATTCTTTAAAAGACATTGTTTACATTTTTAAAAAGGAGTTTATTTTATAAACACATAAAAACACGACAGAACACGTCATACGGTACTTTACACAATAAAACAGGCAATAATGGCATACATATACTTGTAAGTATAAACACTCAGGTATACCAAAAACAGTTGCATGGATATATCTGTTATGAGCAGACAAATTGTATTCATAAAGAAATGGGTCAAAAAACAATGCATAAATGCATATCACTATGGTTGATAATTGCGTGCACCCAGCTTTATAACTATGGTCATCTCAAATACTGTGACAGACAACGTAAGTCTTTCGATGAGACAGATCAAAAACCATGATGGGTAACCACCACACACACAGTCACCCAAAGCATAGAGATATCAAGAAATTTTATCTTTCACAAATGTAGATGTGCAAAAAGGACATCTCTTCATTTATTGAGGAAGTTTTTCAACATTTTTACATATATGCACAATGCTTACATACCGTCATATTGTGATAACTCACTTTCATAGAATCAGATTTGCAAAAAAATGCATGAAGCAAATTAGAACTCTCTAAAAGTCTGTACACAGTTTATACCTCTGGTCTTGGAAATGATGCAAAGATGAAAAACATAGCATAGCAAATTGGCACTCCATGAAGGGGTAGAAGCTGTACATGACCAGGTAATTTGGAAAAGGAGAGTTCTTGTACTTTTTGCCTGTATTTCTTTTTCTATGATCTTCAAAATAGTTGCTGCACTTATGTTTAGAGAATGATTGTGGTCTACAAATTTTGTAAGTGCATACTGTCCCTTTGAAAGTCTGGTTAGTGCTTGGCCATTGCAATTAAGCAGCTTTCTACTTTTGCAGCACTAATAATAATTAGCTTTTAAACTTTTATCTTTCACCATTAAGTAGCCTCAGACACTTATCACAGACTTCTTGCAAGGGGAAAGTGTCACAGATTTCTTCTATTGTGTTGTATACAATACAGTAAGAAGCAATGCTGTTTGGCTTCCCAATATGAAATCTGTATTAGGGTTCTCCAGAGAGATAGAAACAATAGGATATACGTATAGACATATGAGAGGAGATTTATTAGGAGAAATTGGCTCACACAGTCATGGTGGCTGAGAAGTCCCATGACAGACATTCTGCAAGCTGGAGACCTGGGATGCCAGTGATGTGGCTCAGTTCAAGTCTGAAGGCCCCAGCACCACAGAAGCTGATGGTATAACTCTCAGTCCAAAACCAAAAGCCTCAGGATTTACGAGCCTACTGGTATCAGTCCTGGAGTCTAAAGGCCAGAGAGCCTAGAATTCTGATGTCTGAGGCAACAGAAGAAAAGTCTGTCCCAGCTCTCAGAGACCAATTTGGCTTCTGTGTTTATTCTCCCTGGGCTGCCAGCCAATGGGATGGTGCCCTCCAACATCGCAGGCAGGTCTTGCCCCATCTAGTCCACTCAGACTCACACACTGATCTCGTGTGGAAATACCCTCACAGACCACCCAAATAATGCGTTACCAGGTTTCTAGGTATTCTTTAATCCAGTCAAGTTGACACCTAGAATTAAGTCCACAAGTCTACCTCTTGTCAGCTTGACACCCATACACATCCCTTAAACCATACGTAATTTCCAAATAATGACAATAATTCTACCCAACGTGATGCAACTATCCTGCGTCCAGCCAATAATGCGCTAATCTCTTCCCTAGGACTCAGTTTTTAGAATTTCAACATTTAGGATTTTAATTTGGGGGGGTTGTGATTTTGGGGATTTTAGACATTAGAAATTTTAGACTTTAGGGATTTTGGTCTTTTGGGATTTCAAAATTCAGGATTATGGCATTCAGGATTGTGTCTTTTGAGATTGTGATCAGCACAGATTCTTATGTGCCATGGCTGCCATTTATTGAGAACATTTATTTGTTTCAATTATCTCAATAACCTATAAGAATGTATATAGTCTAGCTATGCTTATGCAAGTAAAGACTCTTGAGGAAAAGAGCCCTGGGACAAAATTTCCAAAATATATGCATGCACATAAAAAATGTATGCATGCACACACATGCTTGTGAGTGAGATAAATTTACACATTTAGTTTATTCATCAAATATTTACTGAGCTTCTGCCTGTGTAAGCTACGGTTCTGGGCACTGAATACAGTAGTGAACAAAGTGTTTTAAAGGCTAAAAGAGTTATGAGGCATTATTATATCAGACATTCACTATATGTAGATTTTTTAATGATTTAATGCCTCCTTACATAGACAAGTTGAGGTACCTTGCAATATAAATGATCCCTTTCAATGCCTATTAAAATAAATAATAAAATAATAGAGAGAAAAATTAAAGATCAATTGATGGAGGAATGAAATCTATGGACCAACAACCTGAAGTGAACTGTTTTCAATAATAGGGCAACAAATTTAACTCTGAGCATCTTAGCAGCTAAAACAAATGGGGATGAGCTGCTTGTGTTCTCTGCCTCCCTTGTCACTTAGATGTTCATACTTCTAATAATTACACCACAGCCTTTGGTAGGCAAACTTCCTATATAGGGAAGGAGCTTGTTTGTTTGAGGATATTCAATCAAGTTTCTGTACTAATCTGCTAAAACTTGAACCATAATCTTTAAACAGCAGCTATTTCAAGAAAGAATTTGTCAATCAGCAGATACAGGTCAGTTTATAGGTAATTTCATTGTCTTCCCATGTCAGTGTTCCTTGTAGTTTGTCAAAGAGAGACTCAAATGCTTTAGATATTTAATGTGCAAAGGAAAGAGTTGACAAAAAAAAGAAACAAGAAGAACGAAGGAATGGGAAGCGCACAGCAGTTACTGGCCGACAGGAATTCTGAAAGTCAGCAAGAGCCTTGTTACTAGGCTTCCTCCTCCCTCTTCCAAGAATAATGTCTAGAACAAGAAAGTTTCCTGGATTATGACAGTTCTGCTCCCTGGGAATGAGTCTCCAATCCATTGTTCTTCTCAGCTCTTGATCCTACTCTCTAGGCTAGACCTGAGACATCTTTCCTTATCTGTAAGAACATGTCTGTGTTTGCAGCTAAATAGCCATCTCATCCTGCTTCCTGCCCACCTTGAGCTACGCATGTTAATAGTGCAGCCCTTGTACCTCTCACCTCTACCGCCGCCTTTCTCCCCCTACACTTTCCAAAACGGTGGCCCAACCACAGCTCTCCCAAGTAGACAGGTGTAGCATGCTGTGAAGTTGGGGGACATCAAGTGGTACATCATTGCTGCAATGACTAGACTATCAGGGTGCTGGAAGACATCACTGTAAAAGTAAATAATACGTTCAGGAGCCAAGGGACACAAATCTGGTTTGATTTCCTCAAAGCCAGTAACAAACAGCTGACTCTGAATTTGCAGTTCATTTGGTGTTGGGGTGGAATAACAAAATTGATAAAGCCACATATCAGAAGTAAGAGAAGGTTGTCCTTAGCATCACAAAGTGAGCCAATATTTTGAGGCTCCTAATATATCAATATTTTCTTGGACCTCAGCTTTTGGAAGAAGAAATCTTCTCCATTAGTATTCAGCCTCCTGGTTAATTTGGATACCATCCAGCTTGCTGGTTGATGGCATTTGTGACGAAGAGCCCTTTACTAAAGAATAGTAAATATGTTTCTACTTTACCCCAAGGAAATGAGCTGTTGTTGTTCCTTCCACAATATGTTAAACTCAGATATCTCCAAATGCAATGTTGGAAAGCTGAGAATTCTAAGTGTTAAAATTGTTAAAATTTGGAGCTATTTTGCCATGAGGCAACATGCTTGTAATAGTTACTAGAACATTGGTCTTTCAGAAATAACTCTAAGCTGATTTTCTCAAAGGAGCAGCTTATGCTCTTATTAATTCACTGAGTTCTTAGCTACATATACTGGTGACAGTGAATATATATTGTCAGATCTCTCCTGACTCCCAGAGGCATCCCTGTCCAGAGACTATACCACACAGCCTGCTGTCAGTTCCCTATGCAGGGTGCAAAAAGTGGGTGTCTCCAAGCAGGGCTGGAAGCACAATTGCTTAGTATTCTGCAGAATGTCTCCACCACCACCCGACACCTGTGCCTCTCTGCACAGGACAGGAACGTCCTGCTTTGAGAGGCAGGTGCAACATCTCTCTAAATTGTGTGGTGATGGAAGTGTAAGGTGTAGAAGCCAATTCTCCTGGTCACTCAGGCATCCTCTAAACAAAGGTGAAAGTTGGGGACAAGGACAAAGAGAAAGAGTCTTATCTTCTCCTCCCTTTTTCCTTGTCTGGGACATGCAAAACAGAAGGGGCAGTTTTGTTGAATGATCTGAATAGTCAAACCACACTATGGTTTATTTCTAGTAAAATTACATAAGATTAAATTCTGTCTTTCTTCTCAATCATTGCTTCCTCCAATCCTTCCTAGACTCCCTGACTACCAAGTCAGAGACCTCTATCGCATGCCCCCCTAGCTCCATGTCCTTCTCAGTGGTGGTTGGAGTTGCACAGGTACATTTCTTTGTGTGGGTGCTCAATTAAGTGTCTCTCCACTCGAGTGTGGACTGTGTGAGGGCAGGAACCATGCCTGGGTTTTGCTCCCCGCAGTACGCCCAGACCTACCACTGTCCTGGCATGCTGCAGGTGCCTGCTAAATGCTAGTTGAATGAAGAGGTGTTGAACAAGAAATAAAGGCCAGCAAAAGGTGATTAACCATAATGAAAACACCTTCTTTTTTCATGTGTTTTCCAAAATAAAGTCAATACTATTTAGCAAGAAATCATTGTTCTGCGTTCTGCTGTGTTGCCTTGAAAAGGCAAGAATAGCATATGTGCACAAATACATTAATAATAATTGCAAGGCTGTATCTCCTCTACTTTAAAAATGTGGAATCCAGTCATACTTATTAGCTTAACTTTGGCCTGTTTATTTCCTTCCTTCTTCTAACAGTCTCTGTCTTAGTTTGTGTTGCTATAAAAGAATAATCACTGACTGAGAAATTTATAAAGAAACGAGGTTTATTTGGCTCCTGGTTCTGCAGGCTGTACAAGAAGCATGGTGCCAGCAGCTTTCCTGGTGAGGATCTCAAACTGCTTCCACTCGTGGTGGAAGGGAAAAGGGAACAAGCACCGCACGGCAAGAGGAAGGAAGCAAAAGAGAAAGGGGAGGGAGGTGCCTGGCTGTGTTTAACAAGCAGTTCTCTCTAGAACTAACAGAATGAAAACTCACTACAGCGAGGATGGCACCAAGCCATTCGTGAGGGATCCACCCCCGTGACCCAGACACCTCCCACCAGGCCCCACCTCCACCATTGGAGATCAAATTTCAACATGAGATTTAGAGGGGACACATGTCCAAAGTACATCAGCCTTTCTCTGACTGGTTTTTATAATGAATTCTTTACCAGTTCTTCTTCTTATTCCAGCAACCCTGAGGTTGCCAGATTTCTCAAGTCCAATCCCAAGATGGGGCCACTGAGAAGAGAACAGAGTAGCAGCTGGCATCAGGGAGGGACCAGGCACAACTGGAGAAATGGAAATGAAGCAAAACTTAACTTAGATCATGGCTAGTGAGACCTTTATTAATTTAATTTGCACTTTCCAACTAAAAACCAGCTAGCAAAGATTGAAAGAAAGAAAAGAGGAACCATCTCTTGTCCTTTCACTGAGATACAGTTTTCCATCTAGGACTCTCAACTGTGACTCACCATGTCCTAGACTCGCCCTATTAGCCAAGATTAGTCTTTCTTTTTTTTTCTTTCTCCTTATTTAAACATTGACTCCTTAATACTGAACTCCTACGGTCTTTTACCTTTTGAAATATTTAACAGTGCCCTGTGCTTCTTGGGTCTGCAGGAGCCTTAGGATCTGCAAACAGGGTGCCACTTCACTCTGGCCAGACCAGAACTTGATTCTTTTAATATTACAATGAAAATCACAAGACCCCAAGAAACAAAGACAAGTTAAAGGATTTCATTTGTCCTTTATTCTCTATCAAATTACCAAAACTTTTTCTAAAATTCTACCAAAATGTGGGGTTCTTCAACCCTCTGAATGCTTCTGGGCCCAAATCAGCCTGCTTCTTCCATGAAGTGGAGCAGTTGATGGAGAGATGCCCTCACCTTGCCCAAGTGGGAAAGTATAGGGTAGGGGGAAGAAGTTATTCTTTCTCTTTTATTACTTTCCATACGGCAGAAGTTGTGGATACATGTTTCTCTGGGTTCTATGATAGAACATAAAAAGAAACAACAAGGATGACTTCTAATCCAAGAGGACTTGTGTCAGGGAATTGGCATGTTTTCCTTGTTTATCACAGATATTACAGTCTCTCCCTTAGAAGGAACAAAGAGGCCTTAACATTGTCCTTAAGAGCAATTGGCAAATACTGAAATTCACCAATTCCATTTACTTCTTTTGAAAGGTAAAATGCCTTCACAGGCTGAATAATGTTACAACTCCAATGGAAGGAATTGTCCCAAGGTCCATGACACTAGGACAAATATATATATTTGCTTTTGCTTTGTTTTTATAATCTTCTTCAATTCAATTAGTTTTTGCCTTAAAAAATTACCCTGATTTGATTAATTCACATTACAAGACCAATATATTTCAAGTTAGCTCCAAAGGAAATACTTTTATATGTTCACCTTCCTCTTAACTGGGGCTTGCATTAATAGATGATTAATCTCCGAAAACTTTTAAACCTAGCAAGCAACATTGTTGGTTACATTTTGAAAATTTGCCAAGAATAGGTAACTCAAAATAATGAAGGGGAAGAAAAAGCCAGAATTATAGTTCAGTGTTGCCAAACGCCCAAAGCCCCCTGAAGAGCCAAAAAGGAATGCATTCTGATACTGCCATGTTATTTTCACAGTAACGGAAGGGAGAAGGAGCCATCCTTCTCTGCAGTTATCCTTAATAGTCTTCATTAATCTTCATGATTCTTTACCCTTGTTTACTAAGAAACTGATTCATTTAAAAGTCTATAAATATTGGAATCTAGATATACTAATACATCTTCTTCCTTTGATTTCAGTGGAACTTAGAAGGAAGAAGGATTTCCCTGGTATGAAATTATAGGTGTGCATATGTGTTCATATGTTTGAAAAGAAAAGAGATGTGTCGAAAAGACTGGAAAGCAATTGGGACCAGTTTTAGTTTGGCGGCATCCGAACTACTGTTCTAGAGAAAGAAGGAGCAGGCAGTCGCCCAGCCCCTGGTGAGGCAGGGTTTTGAAGTACTGGGACCAGGTCCCTCTTTTGTTCATTGGCAATTACAGGTATTCACTGGCAGCTTAGCTGGCTTCTAAGAGTTCATAGAATGAGCATCTTGGAAACTGGAAGATGAAAGATGAAGAGGAAGGGAAGGAAGGCACAGGTGGGAACAGAGCTGTCAGTACACACTTAACTCTTCCCTGCCTGAAGCAGGTCAATGGCAAATAGCCAGAGTTCCCTTGTATGTCCTAACAAAGAACATTCTATTTAATGGTTTCAAAAATTCCCAAATAGCCTCTTCTGAAAATATCCGTAAGATTAGTGCAATGTCAGGGTGAAATATTGAGTAAAGGAAAGGAATATCTTTCTGGGTTTTATCTACTACTAAAAGGACAGAAGGTAAGAAAATATGCAAGGAAAACCTATGATATATTCTGGTCATCAAAGTGTTCTGTACCTGATATCCTCCCAGCATTGAGACATTTAGGCTGAAAGGGAAATCAAGAAATTTTGAGAAAGATCTGAGACAGACACCTTATGAAGATTAGGTGTGCAATCAAGCAGCCATGACTTGCAAATAAATATTAAATCTCTCTTGAGTTTTTCTGAACCTTTCTATATTCTAGTGCATCGTAAGAGATGTTGGTGCAAGAAACAGATGTATTGTTTTTCCCAACAGCAAGACCAGATTCCGATGGATCCAGGAGAGCAGCTCACAGAAAAACGTGCCTCCGTTTGGTTTAGATGGAGTGTACATATCTGAGCCTTGTCCCAGTTACTGCAGTGGCCATGGGGACTGCATTTCAGGAGTGTGTTTCTGTGACCTGGGGTACACCGGTAAGCTGAGTATTAATACTCGTATCTCATGATTTATTTGTAAAATATTCATCTCTAGTACTGTAATTCATGTTATTCTTTCAAATAAATAGATTCTGAGTTTATTCTTCTCTAAGTCTAAGAATTGTAGGAATTTGCAGCCTAGGCACATGAGGTGCTAAGATATTTTGTAGTTTTGAGCTACCTAAGGAAGAAATGATGATAACACAAATTTCATTTCCTAAACAGGATTTTTTTTTTATCAATAGCAACAGTAATTAACATTGCTTGAGGCCCTACTTCATGCCAGGTACTAAAGTAAGGCTTTTTATTTCATCTCATTTAATTCTAACAATAATCTTGTGGCATAGTACTGTAAACCCTGTTGATATTTGAGGAAACTGAGGCACATAGAGGTTTAGTAATTCTCCCAAGGTCACACTGCTGGGAGTTGCTGGAGTTGGGTGTCTGGCCTTGGCAGTCATTCTCCAGAACCCAGACCCAATCTCTTAACCACTTGCCTGCAGGGTCTCCCTGAACTCTTTACATTGCTTTTTATAAGAAATGTAATTTTATACATTTAAAGGAAAAATGCAACTTGTGAAATGATAAATCCAAGACTGCCAAAAGAGAGTATTGCTATAAGCAAAAATGAAAAGGGAGCTGAGATTAAAGAGTAAAATTGGCACAAATATTGTAAGCTTCAAAATCTTTTTTTGGATTTTTCCTGGAGACAACTTCAAAAGGCTTCTTCACAGCTTTTCAGCGCTCTGGCCTTCATTTGGCACGTGACCAAAGACAAACATATGCTGCTGCAGGCTTCTGTGGAGAGTGCTGTCACTCACAGTTTCAAGGGTGTTTTTTTTTTTTTTTTTAATCTGGGACTGACGCCCTTTATTGATCCTATAACAGAGGGACAACAAATGAGCAAGTTTTCTTGTGTGTAATCTATTTCTCAGTTTACACAAACCCTCACTAGCAAGGACTATGGGAGTGCGTGGGTCCCAGTGTCTCTCTTTATTCAAATATAAGAAACTACAGAGGTAGGATAGTGTTTTTGACTATGGTAATGATAGCTGTCTTTCAGGCAGACAATTGTGTGATACAAATTTTCATGTGGCTTCCTTCCCCTAATTCCTGTGGAAATTCTTCCTTTGCCCATTGTGTTGAATAGACCTTCTAATGTTTAGTGATTCCAATGAAGCATCTCTCCTATGTATTTCTTTTTTCTGAAGCTGCACAAGGAACCTGTGTGTCAAATGTCCCTAATCACAGTGAGATGTTTGATAGGTTTGAGGGGAAGCTCAGCCCTCTGTGGTACAAGATAACTGGTGGCCAGGTTGGAACTGGCTGTGGGACACTTAACGATGGCAAATCTCTCTACTTCAATGGCCCTGGAAAAAGGGAAGCGAGGACTGTCCCTCTGGACACCAGGAGTATCAGGTGAGTGGTTAATTAGTATCCTTCTCTGGGAATATAATATTTATCACACTAGGTGATCTATCTAGCCTTAAACATTCTGTTCTGTTGCAGAGAGTTTATATAATAATGTTTCTATAGGAGGGCTGTCTGGAAAGTATCCAGCCATTGTGAATATAGCGAGAGTGGTTACGTGGCTGGATGTTTTCCGGTCAGCCCTTACATAGATCCTGATATGTAAAAATGAAGATGACTCTAGCTCTATAATAAAATAAATACTTTCTACAAAAATCATACCAAAATTCATTAATCCATGTACAGTCATCACCAAGTCTAGTGTATGTCAGCTTGGTTTTCTAAAGTTTTATGTTACTATGAAAACTGGTACTATTTTTGAAGTATGCTATGTGAATCAAAGATTTTTATGACTTTAAATTCTATGTCCAAAAATGATGCATCCTCGTTTACCCAACTTTGTGTTCACTTATTGAAACTGCCCCAGAAATTTAAAATACCTACACTGACACCTACTGGTAAAATAAAAAACTGTTTCATTTTTTTAAGGTCAAATGAAATAGTAGCACACCTAAAATGAAACTGTTTTTTTAAAAAATCGATTAAATTATTTGAGAATTGGAAGAAAGGAAACATAAAAAAATCTTTGAAATTTTTATACCTTCTCCTCACTAAAATTTTGGGTTCTGTGTCATATTTTTTCTGCTTTCAGTCTCTTTCCCTTTCCTCTTGCATTGTTCTCTCAGAGATGTGCCTGTCAAGGAGGCACTCTCTGGCGGTTGCTGGGGACTGAGGCATAATTTATACCACACTGACTGAATGTCAGTTGAGACAAAGTTAGCCAACTGAGTCTAAATCAGTAATAGACAGGTAATTGTCTGGCCTTAAACAAATATAGTATTTGACTTCTTAATGTTAGATTTTTCCTTATCTTGAGTTTCCAAGGATGGCATTATCTGGATTTAAGGAATTTCCATTTTAGTAATTCCATTCAATCACTTCAGTCTGCCAGGATTACTTAGAGTTAAACTGTTTCCTTTTGTTTACATCATTATTACAGAATAAAATAAATGGTCATATTAATCAACTTTTTCTAAACGGTTACAGAATAAATTTATCACAATCTATATAGTTTCTGCTTATCATATGCTGTCTGAGCTTAAAAGTAGTACTTAATAGTTACTGGAGGATTTTTTCTTAATGCATCAAAATACAAAGGGTTAGTGTTCTTTTAAACTCATCTATTTGTAAGTAAACTGAAGTTTTTTTCCCCAGACTTGTTCAATTTTATATACAAATTGGAAGCAAAACTTCAGGGATTACCTGCATCAAACCAAGAGCTAGGAATGAAGGTAAGCTGCTATATTTCCATAGAAATTACAGTTACTCCTGGCAAATTAGTCCTTTTTCCTCCCAAAGTTTGGCCAGGATTTTGCAAACTGATACATTACCCTGAATCACTCTCTTCTCCTTCATAGAATGGGTGGCTGTGTGGAGCCACGTTCCCTAAGAGTTCTATACAGATCCTTAAGCCTGAAAAATCGTATCTTCTCTGGGTGTAGGCAGGATCACAGGGGCATTTGTTTTAAGGAACCCTATTCCTTTATCCTTTCCCTAGGGAGGGGAAAAAACCCAGTAGCAGAGACTTTTGCACCAGCATGAGGGCTAGAAACTTGTTTGCATGGGGCATTACTGAATGCAGATCAAACTCTACTCCTGCTCATAAACATTCTGGGTGGACAAGAATGTTGTCCACCTTGTGTAGGAGAAGTTCTTGGTAATATTAATAATAAACATTAACTTTTGGTGGGACCTATTATGCAAGACACTATTCCAAGTGTTTTACCAGTGTTAATTCATTTTATCTTCATCATACCCCTTTGCTGTAAGTATAAGTATTAGTCCTAGTTTACGGTTATGGAAATGGAGCACAGAGAGGTCACGTAACTTGCCCACAGTCATGCAGTTGGTAAGTGATGAGCAGGGACTAAACCACTCATGCTGGCAGCAGAATTTATGCCTTAGCCATCAGACTGTACTGCCTCTCTCCTTGTCCTGAACTCCACCGTCCCTAGGCACCCATACCATCTTCTCCCTCACATGATTCAGTTCTGAAGGAAATGCAAAAGGCTTGAAGCATAGGTAGGCTCCAGGAGCACTACAGATATGATGGGATTCATTAAGGAACCCAGGATGTGAGTTGGGTCCTAGCACAAAATCCACCGGCTTCTCAAGTGGGTCCTCCAAACCTTGGTCCCAGAGGCACCATGTGAAGAATTTTGCACCTTATATGTTTGTTATTATCTCGTATGTGACTGTGTAAAGCATACGGGCTTAAACAGTGCCTACTAGTCATTAGAGCTGCAGAGGGCTCTGTTCATCGGCTCTACATTTCCTTGGCCATATCATCACTAACTGAAGGCTGTAATGATTTTTTCTGAGTATCTCAGTACTTTCAGGCTGATTTTCCAAATCATCCATTAACTGGAGCAGCAGTCTAGAAGCTTTTATAGACCACTTTGCATTCCCTCACCTCTTCAACAAATATTTATTAAGAATCTGTTCTAAGGCAGACACTGGTCTAGGTGCTGCAAATACAATATCACCAAAAAACAGATGCTTCAGTCACGATGAGCTAGGTTATGCGACGGTAACAAAGAGCCCTCTAAATATCAGTGGGCTAAAACAAAAAGGACTTCTCTATCGTGCTACATTTTCTTCATGGGTCATCTGAGGTCCTCATCCCAGCACCCAGAATCATGAAGCAGCTGCCAGGTAGATTCTGGATGTTGCCAACCGTGTGGCAGAGGGAGAGAGAGAGTGTGGTGAAGGGGATAAGAAGGACAAACACGCCATGTGCTGGAGGGGGAGGAGCCAATGTGGCACTAATGAACACTTTCAGGCTAGGTCCCTGCCCTTAAGGGAACTTATATTCTAGTGAGAAGAGTCAGATAATAAACAATAGAGAAAACAAATAAGCCAGAAAATGTTAGGCTGTAAGGGCTGGACAAAAACAAACACGCTGATGAGATGGAAAGTAAACTTATGCAAGGGGAGGTGCTGATTTAGATAGAATAGTCTGGGTCGGGGCTCACCAAGGAAGTGACATTTAATAAATTGAAATCCAAAGGAAATTTTGTGTGTATAACTCTTTTGAAAATGACAAATCCATACCCCCCTATTTGTGTATGACCAAAAAAAAAAAAAGAAGAAAAGAAAAAAAAACCCTGAGCATGGTATAGCAGGAAGCATCTGTTATCACAGGTACGAGTCTCTGCTCTATATTTAACTTCCGACTACAAGTGCTGCTGTCTGCCCTGTGAGGCAAATGCCCCTTAGGATCCCTCTAGGAGCAAGAAACTTTTTCTCAACTAGTCTTGAGCCATTTTTATAAACTCAATGCTAGCCATGTAATTCACATCCCACAGGCATTTCTCAGCCTTTTATTGAAAACTGGTTGTTAAAATGTAAATCTGCTTAAATCCTTGAACAAATCTCTTCCGGTGATGAAAGTAAAGATTTTTTACTTACTCAGGCTGAAGCATGAATTTACATATTTGGAATTCAAATCAAAATTAGGCTATTTGCAGTAAGACTGGACAGAACATAGATGGAATTGCAGTTTAAAAAAAGAAATATTTTATTTTAATACATGCCTTAAACCCTCAGTAGAGGAGCTAAAGGGCTTGGTTTACTCAGATGTACAATGTTAGATGACCCAGCTGATGAGGCTCAGCAACTGACATAGATGTGTATGTTGCAGTTTTCCTCTCTTGCATTCCTCCAGTCTCTCATACTTATCTAGGATTGTTCTTTGGAATTGGAGCCCTCATCACTGCAGACCTCGTTACTGCCTGCAGGTGTACGTGACACTCCAAAAAAGCTAATGAGGAGAAGGGCAGAAACCAAGTGAAGTACGCACCTCCTGGGCTGTGCTGCTTATATTTTAATGTGCACCTGAATCATTTGGGAGCCTTGTTAAAATGCACATTTAGATACTGTAGGACTGGAGAGATATGTTACATAACAGATTATCCCAAAACTGAGTGGCTTAAAACTGCAAATATTTGTTACTTCACAGTTTCTACGAATCAGAAATTTGGGAACAGCTTAGCTGAGTGGTTCCAGCTTAGGGTCTCTCATGAGGTTGCAGTCAAGACAAAGGCCAGGAGTCACACAGTCATCAGAAGACTTACCAGGGCTGGATGATGTGTTTCCAAGATGGCTCACATACATGGCTGTTGGCAAAAGGCTTCAGTCTTTCTCAGGCTGTTGGAAAAGGGCTTCAGCCTCTGACTCCATGGGCTACTTGACTGTGCTTACTACATATAGGGGGGCTTTCCCCAGAGCAAGAGATCTGAGAGACAGCAAGGAACAAACTGCAATGCCTTTTATGACCTGGTCTCTAAAGTCACACACCGTCACTTCTGTTATATTCCATTCACTAGAAGCAAGTTTCTAAGACTGTCCACACTCAAAGGAAAGAGAATTAAGCTCCTCTTTTTGAAGGTAGGAGTGTCAAAGAATTTGTGGACATATTTTTAAAAACCTGTTCCAAGGTGATGTGAGTGCTGGTCTTGGGCCATACTTTGACTGGAAGGCACTAGAAAGGACCAGCGACGAAATTTTATTGATATTCTCATGATGCTTCATTTCTGGTCCTATAATCTACCTTCTGAATAGATCACCCCCAAATAACTATGTACATACTTTCTCTCTACCTCTTTCTCATCTTATGAAGTGTAAACCACATTAACACAAATTAGTGGCCACAAGAAAAACTTATTTTTGAAATGTCTGCACCCTCGGCCATCCAACATCACACTAAAAAGCCCATGTGACATATTTTGAGCAAACCTCAGGGGTTAGAGACTAGAGCTTTTGCCAGACAGTCTTCAACTTGACTAGAATAAAGACTAGAAACAGCCTCACTTCAGTTTTCCCCATGAACTTCGGTGTGTGACTCTGTCCCTTTCCCAACACGTGGGGCTCAGTTCAGTCAGCTGAAGCTCTACCTGCCCATCCCTACACCTGTGGACAGCCTGCTGTCTCCCGAAAGAGCTCCGTGCTTTGAACTATTTCTATCCTCTCAATTAGTTCGATGATTCCTTAATCTTAAATAGGGTAGGCTTAATTCTCCCAAGATTTCTAATTTTTAGCATATTTGTCATTTTTGTTCTTGGCATCAGCCCTTGTCAGATGTGGTGACAGTAATTCCATGTGTTGTTAATGAGCCTTAAACAGCTTTCTTTTAGCTCTACATTTTATTGTAATATTTCTTAAAACTTTGTTTTAGTAAACTCTATCATTCAACATGATAAAGGGATTGAGACATTCCGGTCAGCCAATAATAGGAAAATTAATAAAATAACAAATAAATATAACTTTACCAAGCATAATTTCTGTGAATATTCAAAAAGTAAACTCAATATCCCCAATTATAATTATGAACATGCAGTGCCAGTCTCAGGAATAATTATGGCATAGGCAATTAGATACATGCCATCTATCACTCTGCCCCTTCCCATCAGAACAAATAAATATGTATTTATAAATAACATTAATGAAATTACACATATCTAACTGTATACATAGCTATTCCTAAGACTGGCATAGTCTTGTTCCTAAGATGGGCACTGATTTATACCTAGTTATATATTGTATCTATGTAAATTGATTCCCACAATTTCATCCTTAGCAGTTTGTTCCTTTGCATTCAGCATGACCCTTTCCCTGTGTCCTCGGTAGCACACCAGGTCCCCGCTGTGTAGTGTGCAGGTCCCTGGATCCTACCGCCCTGGTGGCAGGTGGAGGGGTGTGGGTGGACAGGGCAAGTAAAGGGGGAAAGGGTGACACAGAGAAAGGAAAGTCAAACTAACACTGGAGAGGAGTGAGTTTTTCTGTTTGCTATTTAATAATTGGGCTTCCTTCGGGCTTAACTGACCAGGGTCTGACAAAGTGTGAAGTGCCAATAAAAGGATCTTTCTGCTTAATAGAATTTCAGACTGTGGGCAGTGCTTACTGCCTTGTGCTTCAGCAGCAGAGAGAGCCACTTGGTTTTGTGCCAGGGAGATTGAGATATTTCTTCTGAGTATATAATAATGATATGAGACTTTGTAACGTTCAAGACAGAATCTAAAATTCAAATACATGATCTGGAGTGGGTTTTTATGTTCCCCTTACCAACCTACTCATCACTCAAAGCTGAGTGGTCTTTAAAAGAGCTTATGTATTTTCTTTCTCCATTTCCTGGGAGTCAGTGCCTTAGAAACTGTCAAGAAATTGATGAGCCTTCGAGTCTACTAATTCATTCCTTGGAAGTTAGACGAATGTGCTCTGATTCTATGAGACACAATTTGAGGTTGCTGCAGTTTCGCCATGTAAGAAATACTGTTCCTTGCCTCTAGGAATCTGTCCAAGTGACTGGATTTATGTCTTTTGACTCAGGGCTTGTTGTTCAGTATTCAAATGACAATGGAATACTGTGGCATTTGCTTCGAGAGTTGGACTTCATGTCATTCCTGGAACCACAGATCATTTCCATTGACCTGCCACGGGAGGCAAAGACACCTGCAACGGCATTTCGATGGTGGCAACCGCAACACGGTGAGTTACTGCTCACCCCAACATCCTGGTAGCTTTGAGATTGTGCAGTATCCATGTCCACCTTGTATTATATGTTTCTTAATTTGCTGTCAATTCCTAGACAATTTGATTTAAAATCACAGTCATAAAGCTACTCATATTGCTATGTAATGAACCTTCTCTAACTGCCTTTATTCATCTGATTGCAGGGAAGCATTCGGCCCAGTGGGCTTTGGATGATGTCCTTATAGGAATGAATGACAGCTCTCAAACTGGGTTTCAAGACAAATTTGATGGCTCTTTAGATTTGCAAGCCAACTGGTATCGAATTCAAGGAGGTCAAGTGGATATTGACTGTCTCTCTATGGACACTGCTCTGATATTCACTGAAAACATAGGTATATATTATCACCAGATAAAGAAAGGATATTTGATTAAGTAGAGGACTAAATTAGCTAAAACTCAAGAGGAAATTTTCAAATGCAAAACTATATGCCTAACTACCTGTGCTGAGGGAGCCTCTCAGGAAAAAAGCAATTGTAGTGTCCTAGTATAACTTGGTGAGCCCAGTGACTTGGTTTTTTTTGGACTGTCTTTCACATATGGATGAAATGAGTAAGATTTCTTAAAAGCAGAGCAAAAAATATGTATATAATTTGCAGAATTACAAACTTAAGACTGTTAAAGATAAATGTTTGAAGTGGTAATTACCCTGATTTGATCATTACACACGTTTACATGTATCAAAATATCACATGTACCTCAAAATTAGTATAATTGTGCTATATCTGATTTAAAAAGATTCTATATTAGCCATTTTCAAGGTGGTAATAGTTTTCAAGTTAGCCTTCCATATGTCTGAGTTCAGTAGGTAACCAAATAAAAACAGGAAATATGAGAAGAAAAGTCAAAACACATACGAGATAGATAAGCCGTGATTCTTGTTTGTTATCACAAGCGTTGATTATAAGCACCAACGCCAAGGAAGGAAAGAGCACAATTATATGCTACCATTGCACTTTTTTTTGTAGGAAAACCTCGTTATGCTGAGACCTGGGATTTTCACGTGTCAGCATCTACCTTCTTGCAGTTCGAAATGAGCATGGGCTGTAGCAAGCCCTTCAGCAACTCCCACGGTGTACAGCTCCAGTATTCTCTGAACAATGGCAGGGACTGGCATCTTGTCACCGAAGAGTGTGTTCCTCCAACCATTGGCTGTCTGCACTACACAGAAAGTTCAATTTACACCTCGGAGAGATTCCAGAATTGGAAGCGGATCACTGTCTACCTACCACTCTCCACCATGTGAGAATTGTCATTTGGCTGTGTGTCAGAACTTTGGGTTTCTGTCACCTAATTTGAAAATAATTGTGATTCCACTGGGGGATTCTATTATTCTTTCATGATAATTATGCAAGGAATGTGCCAGGAAGAATTTTAAAAAAGTGCAAGATGCTTTGAGTTGCAATTTTTAAATATGGCTAGAGAGGTCCAAAAGTTTTACAAGGCTGAACTTTAATGTTCTTTAGCAACATGAAGGCTGCCCACCAGATTCAGTTTTTAAACCATTGTAAAAATAAATCTCTACCCATAAAGCAGACTGATACCTCTTCATGTTAAGCAGTATGTGAAATTACCAAATATAGGAGAGCACCCTCAGTTTTTTCATCTCACTACCACAATGCAGATGAAAGGAGGGTTCCTTTGGCACGTTCATATCGTTTTGCACCTCGCTTCCCCTCCCCAGCATTTCAGATCACGTTCAGGAGTTGCGTTGTCTTACCGTAGGCTCCCACTATTGTGGTGGAGGCATTTGGACAATTTGAAGGTCTTTCTAGGAACTAATGTGTGCCGTGGTGACTGGTTAGAGATGATGCCAGCCCGGGACTGCTGCCCCCAGGTCCTTGCCTCTCCCCTCCTTGCTCTGTTCTAAATGGCAGGAAATGCAGGGGAAACTGGCCTCTAGGGGTTACATTTCCCAGCCTCCTGTATCTGCTGGCTTCCTGAGAGGTTTAGACAGTGGCAGACACTGGCAAGAGATTGGAGGGAGGAAATACAGGATAAATCAGGGTATTCCTCTCCCTCCTTTTTTGCCTCAAGTGCACCTGGGCCAACTTCCGTTGCTCCAGCTCCCCCGGAGGGCCCTCCATGTGGCCCTGGTCCCCAGGCACCAGCAACAGTGTCTCCTCCCTGTGTCTCTCCAGCATTGGACTTGTAGTGAGTGGCTTCCTGACTGTGAAACTCAGGTTTCCTCACTGACAGTTGATTTCTCAGCTCTGCCACTGTGTACCCAATTCCTTCCATTGAATCCTTTCTGTGTTAAATATTTATACTAGTTTCTGTTTTCCTGGTTCAATTCTGATTCAGAAATACACACTAAATGGCAGGGGAAAAATGCAGAAAACCAAAGCATTTTAGTATTTAGCCTAAAATAGTTTCCTGTGACCACCAGAGCTTTAAATAGTGCTTGCTTGTAGCTCATGTATTCCTTTTCTTATTCAACAAACATTTATTGAGTATCTATTGTGTTTTAAGTGCTCTGATACTAAATGAATAAGCTGATGCCAGGATCCAAATATATTAAAGTCATGCATCACTTTACGACAGTGATACATTCAGAGAAATGTGTCATTAGACAATTTTGTTGTCATGCAAACATCACAGAGTGTACTTTGACAAACCTAGATGGTGTAGCCTGCTACGTACCTAGGCTGTATGGCACAGCCTGTTGCTCGTAGGCTACAAACCTGTGCAGTGTGTCACTGTAGTGAATACTGTAGTCAATTGCAACACAATGGCAAGTATTTGTGTATCTACATATATCTAAACATAGAAAAGGTACAGTAAAAATACAGTATAAAAGATTGAAAATGGCACACCTGTACAGGGCACTTGCCATGAATGGAGCTTGCCGGACTGCAAGTTGCTCTAAGTGCGTGTGAAGGCCTAGGACGTTACTGTGCACTACCGTAGACTTTATCAACACGGTACACTTAGGCTACTCTAAATTTATTTAAAAAAAACTCTCTTCAATAATAAATACCCTTAGCTTACTGTAACTTTTTTACTTTGTAAACTTTTTATTTTTTTTTAACTTTTTGACAACACAGCTTAAAACACAAACACATTGCACAGCTGTACAAAAATTTTTTTCTTTATATCCTTATTTGCTTTTTTAATTTTTATAAAGCTTTTTTCATTTTTAAAACTTTTTAATTTTTTTTACCTTTTAAACTTCTTTGTTAAAAACTAAAGTGCCAAAACACACATTAGCCTTGACCAACGCAGGGTCAGGACCATCAAGATGTAACTAGGTGACAGGAAAAAAGTTCCATTTTAATCTGATGGGGCCACTGTCATATATGCAGGCCACGTTGACCAAAGCATCGTTATGTGGCACCTCACTGTATTTAGGACAGCAGACCTCTAAGCTGCCATGTATACGATAAAATAACAGAGATAATACTGAGGCTAGTATTGAAACCTAGGAGGATACCCCCTAACTCAGTTTGGGGGAGTTCGAGGTGGCTTCCCGGAGGAGCTGGTGTCTCAGCTGAGTCTAAGTGAGGAGGGCTTATCCAAGGGAAGAGGGACATCAGACAGCATCTGTGCTGTCATAAGCCAAAACAAAATCCCAAAGGCCAGAAGAAGCATGAGTTGACAGGGCAATTCGAGGATTCAGTGTTGTCAGAATATAATTATGAGGCAAGAAATAGGGAAAGATGCTTGAGCCAGGGAAGAAGGCACATGACGGAGGGGCCATGGATGTCACCTTCAGTAGTTTGGCCTTGGCGATGCATGCACATTAGGGAACCACTGAAGGGTGTTCAATAGAGCAGCGATATGATTAGGTTTCTGTTTTAAAGCCACCATGCCGACAGCTGTGTTACTTTGAAGGAGAACTTGTATAGGGGAAACAATAGTACTTGAAATGGTACTACTGAAATTCTACTTCAGGTAGACTGTGTACCACTTTGCAAATAACTAACAGACTTCTGCTATGCGATGTGTTCCTAAATGAGGGGCTGTTACTGTTTGGTAAGGCTGCTTCTATATCTGGGTAAAGCAGTCTTGTGACCCAGCATACTCCAAAAAACAGATTGCAAATATGGTAGAAAATATGGGACTGCATCACATCATTCTAGCCCTCAGCTTTAGAGAGCCAGACCCTCGAGGACCAAAATATAGGGCGAAGGTAGCGCAGGGCTTCCACGTACTCCCAGAAACCACTCAGGGACAGTAGAATAGGGACCTCACTAGCAGAACTTTGTAAGATTCCGACTTTTCCTCATATCATCTTAGATATCTTTCCCAGTACTGAATAGCAGTAAAGTCTTGAAACTGAAATTCTGCCTGTATTTCAAAAACAAAATAAATCAATAGTTCAAAATAACTTTTCCATCTCACACGTGTTTGTAGAATCTTATATGAAAGAAATAGTGAAAGAGTTAAATAGTATGTTTTCTACTCTCTTGTTTATGGGTCTAGAGAAAACAGCATTCATTACTTAGTAGGAAAATAAAGTGTCTCAAAGGAGAGGGAACTAGACCCTGGAGAAAGCCGTTTTAAAGGGAAAAGGGAATTAGAATAAATGCCCTTATGCTTTCAAGGTTGCTTGTCAAACCGGTGGTGTGTTTTCTTCGGTCAGTTCTCCCAGGACCCGGTTCAGATGGATTCAGGCCAACTACACCGTGGGAGCTGATTCCTGGGCTATTGATAATGTTGTGCTGGCCTCAGGGTGCCCTTGGATGTGCTCAGGACGAGGGATTTGTGATGCTGGACGCTGTGTGTAAGTTAAGAAAACTGGCGGTTTCTTTCTTTACAATGCAAAAATAAAAATGGCTTATTGAACTCATGACACATAATGCCTCGACTCATTCTTTTCCTTAGGTGTGACCGGGGCTTTGGAGGACCCTACTGCGTCCCTGTTGTTCCTCTGCCCGCGATTCTTAAAGATGATTTCAACGGCAACTTACATCCTGACCTCTGGCCTGAAGTGTACGGTGCGGAGAGGGGGAATCTGAATGGTGAAACCATCAAATCTGGAACATCTCTCATTTTTAAAGGGGTCAGATAAGATTCTACATCTCTACATTACTGCTAACACTCCCTTCTTCACTCGCTGCTCCACCTAAATGTCTTTCTGAATCTGTTTAGATTTTACTAAATCTAGACATATTACTTTATCCATAGTGTATTACTTTATACACAGTTATATTATTTTATACATAGTTACTGTATTACTATATTACTTTATACATAGTTACTTTATACGTATTATTTTATACATAGTTACTGTATTACTATGTTACTTTATACATAGTTATTGATGTCTAGCCCAAATCATGTTTCCTCTTCTATTCAGTGAATCTCTTGAGCATAAATGTTTCCTCTGCTTTGCTGACCAGACCTGCCTTACTTGGTGCTGGAATTATATATATATAAATGTATATGTATGTACATTTATATATAAAACATTTACATGTTTTTAGAATCTAGAACTTTATGTTATTAAATTTTTAATTTGCAATATTTTTAAATGATTTTGTGAAAGATCTTTACTTTTTTATTCCTTTTTTTTAAATTTCTGGTAATAGAATCATTTGGTGACTTTAAGAAAATCAAAAATTTAAGTCAAGTTAAATAGCATTCGCAAACATTGGTATATTTTTGTATTTCGGCCTAGATTTCTGATTAGAGAAATGTCAAGCAAGCATGTAAAAATCTGTGCTAAGCTGGCACATCTTCATATGTGAATACATGCTACATCCCATCTCTCTCAGCATGGGGAAATTGACTAATCTAGGTGTGCAAATGAAATCTGTGACAAAAATCTGCATGGGTTTTTATACACCCTTAGTGATTAACACCTAAGACTTAGAAAATTAGATACCCTGGAACTTTTTCAATTATAGTTAATAGATGCCAGTTATCATCCTTGTTTGAATCCAAATTCTTCTCAAGTTTTGGATGAGAAAGAAAAAAAATGATTACAGCCTGAGACATTTACAAGTCCCTGAGACTTTCAAGAGATCAAAGAAATTAAGGTAAAAATTTTCAGAGTGGAAACTCATGGTTTTTAGGGTTTTTGTCTTAGTTTTGTTTCAGATATTAGCTCTCATTACCACTAGCTCACTTCTAATAATTTTGAAGCAGTTGACAAAACCAAAAAGCAGAAATCCTGCAACTTTTCATGATTCAAAGAATTTTTAAAGTAGTAAAATTTTTAAGCAGTAGAATTAATCTGGTCCTTAGATTCTATAAATGAGAAAGACGCATAGTCTTTTATATTTTCCTTTTAGCCATCCAAATGCAAGAGCAGCCAAGCATTATATGTGTTAGACATATTATCTATCAGCTCTGCAAGATGTAGAGAGGGCTCAGCATGTGCCATTCAATAGGTTGTAGTTTGACCTAGAAAGGCATTCTTTCGTGAAAAAGGAAATGATAGTCTCTTTTTAATGTTTATAGATTCAGGAGTACTATCAGCTATTAAAATAGCTTGTTGGTTGCAAAAGAATTCCTCACATTTAGTACAAACGGATCACTGAACCTGGAAAAATGAAGAGAAAAGAAACATATCCGTGTGAACTAAAATATATATGGCAGTAGGGTTGACAGTTCTGCTGTATAAATATCAGTATCATGTGCTAACCTATAAACAAATATTGCAAATATGAAAGATACTTTTAGATTACATATCATGCCCACTTTGAACAAAATTGCTCCTACAAAATGTAGTATAAAACAATTTTTTTTTAAAATACAAAAGGCTGGGCACAGTGGCTCACACCTATAATCCTAGCACTTTGGGAGGCTGAGGTGGGAGGATTGCTTGAAGCTGGGAGTTCAAGACTAGCCTGGGCAACATAGCCTGAGACCCCGTCTCTACCAAAAAAAATTTTTTTAAATCAAAATGCAGTGTAAAAGGGATCCTTTTACGGGTGGCTTGTATTTGCCCATGGGAAGAGTTTTATACTTGCATTCCATAATCAAGAGGGAAAAGTAATCACATTCCTTTATCTTAATGTTAGCAAAGGATATTTATTAGCTGAATCTATCCACCTCAAAGCTTTTTCATTACAAGCTGAGGAGCCACCTTTCCTCTCAACCTCAACCTCCACATGGCACCAAGCCATAAAAGAATCCAAGGTTTTATATTTGTAAGCGTATAAGGGAGAAGGTAAAGACATTGAGACATGAAGAAGACACATTGATTAGGTATCATGTACTGAGCAAGGCAGTAAATTATTAGGCATAAAAGAACAATGAAGACTGGGAATATAATGCTTTTGCATGGCATCCTTCTGTCCTAGAAGTATGAGGCTATGCTTTGTGAAATTATAAGGTGTGAATAAATGCAATTGCTTTTTCACTACAATATCAAATAATTCTCAAATTCTGAATTTACCATTATCTGGATTTTTTTCTCACCAGATCAACAAAATGGTTTAGTAAACAAAACAATGGTACCTCATAAAGGATAGAAGTTAAGATTCAGAATCTGACTTATCTGGGTTTGAATCCTACCATCACCTCTTATAAATTATGTAATCTTGAGCAAGGCCCTCTCTGAGTTTCTGTTTCCTTATCTGCATTATGAGAATAATAATGTCTTTCTCTAGGAGTGCTAGGTGCATTAAATGAGGAAAGTGGCTATTTTAGGACCCAGCATGGGGAGGCACTCAATACGTGGTTGCCATTGTGAAATTAGCCCTATTTAAAATTTTTCAGCTGTTAAGGAATGTGATCTATAATGAATGCTAAGAAGAGGAAAGTTCTGCTCTTTCTAGCTAAAATTACATTTGGTATTTGTTACTTGATAAGAAATCAGTTGGCAGTGTTCACTGAGTATCACACAGCCATACATTACTCAAGGGTCTCTTCATTCCCTGCAGAGCTTCCCCCAGAAGCTGCAGCTGAGAAACTAAAGGCCTGTTTGGACCTGAGGACATTTGCACAGTGAAATTGTATTTTACTGGCTGTCACTGCAATCATAGGAATACATGAAGAAAAGAACCTTTCGAGCTATCAATCCCAGGCAACCAGAAATAGTTAATTAGCAGAAAAAATTACTAAAGTTAATGTGATCTCTTTCCTCGTTCGTTGGCTTCTCTGCATGAATGGTTACAGCCTAAGCATGGGGACTTGCCTTAGTTATGCCTTATTTAACTTGACCAACTGGGGGGATGTTGGTGTGTCAGCCTGAATGAGAGCTCCCGGGGCTGTCAGAGTGAGCAAAGGAGTAGCAAGTTCCTAAGACTCCTTGGAACACCGAAAAAGTTACCTATTAGTCCCCGGCTTCCAGCAGGAGCACTTGGCTCATTTTCCATCTGCTTCCTCCTTGCTCCTCTCACAACATGCTGTGATCAAAGGAGGCTATTTTTAAAAAAGGCCTGTAGATATATGATGCTATCATTTCTGCAGTGCTTTTTGTAAAAGTCACAGCAAAGTATGATTTAGAGTCGAGACAATGCAATTGTGTTATTTAGGCACAGGAAATGAAGGCCATTAAGAGAGAGGAATCAAGGATCTTTCATTTTCCTTTTAAACTGGACAAAATTTGCTTCTTGATCATTATATGTATCTGTTATTTAGCTGGTGCAAGTTAATTGCATAAAATGAAAGGAATATAATTTTGCATGTGAAATAAGTTCGCTTGGATGTTTTTGTTTTCAGGAAGGACTGAGGATGCTTATTTCAAGAGATCTAGACTGTACCAACACTATGTATGTCCAGTTTTCACTTAGATTTATAGCAAAAGGTAAGCCATTTCTATGAGTGTGAATTCATTATTTTCCCTCAAGAAAATTCTCCCCTGCACAGTTCCTCCTCCACACACACACAAAAATAACAGATTTAAGGCCCCTGAGCTTTGTTATATGGAAGAGCTAACATAGATTTGTGTACATAAATGTTCACAAATGTTTTTCTTTAATATAAGTTTATCTTAATACAAGGGTAAGAAAACTACTGATTTTAAATAATTTCATGTAGCTGTCGCAATCCTACTAGTTCTGGGGTAGTTACATTTATCATTATGTCCCTGAGTCTCTGCACCACTACTTTCTAGCTATAAGAATTTTAAATTAACAAATTTTTAACTTATGAAAAATTTGGATTTTTTTTACAGCTATGAACCCACAAAAAGCCTACTCTTTGTCATTCTGACTTTTCATATCAACTAAATAATTTTCTTGAAAATGTTATTGTGGATATAATAAATTTTAAAGTAGGTTTTTTGTTTGTATCCTGAGATTTAAATTTTTGACCCTTTGTAATATTGTGATGCCTGTAGAATCACATTTTTTGATGTAATGTTTCCTAAATACAGAAAGGTATATATACGTGTATCTGAGAGAGAAAGGGACATATTATTGTGTGCAAATCCAAGGTGTGGTGTGTGTTTTGAGATATATTCATGCAGAAAGCCCAACCTGTCATCACATTGAGTTGCTTCTGAAGCATTTGGACTGTAAAGCCTTTATGTAAATATAAGTCAGCTTTTGCACTGACACCAGAAGAATTAGCTAAAAACATCCCATTTCCCCATTTTATCACAAACGTTTTATGCTTGTGTTATCTTCTTCGTAGGCACCCCAGAGAGGTCTCACTCTATTCTATTACAATTCTCCGTCAATGGAGGAATCACTTGGCACCTAATGGATGAATTTTACTTCCCTCAAACGACCAGTATACTTTTCATTAATGTTCCCTTGCCGTACACCGCCCAAACCAATGCTACAAGATTCAGACTCTGGCAGCCTTATAATAACGGTAAAAATACATGTGTTCTTCTGCGTGTTAACATACTTGTTTCTAACGTGTGGAGGAAATGTTTGTCAACTGAGTGGCTTAGCTGTCCATAGCACACGCATTTTACATGCTTCACTTTGGCAAATCTCAATGGATATTTAACTTTATATATCTTTATCATCTCCTCAGACCTGACTCGTAAGTTCTTTTGGTGATATAAATATAGCTGGATTCTGTCACAGAGCTAAGGTTTTTCAAAAATAATTCATCATTACTATTAGTCACTCATCAATTGTAAGTTCATTTTTGTTGAATTTACTTGGGAATACATAGTTCTTCTGAGTGTGGCATTTCATTAGTGAGGCAGAACATTATAGCAAAATGCCATGACACAGTGGGAGGGACTTAAACCAAGCAGATAGAGCCTTCGATAAAATATTCTCATCACACACATTTGCTTCAGTGATAAGTTACAGTGAATGTATAATTTAATAGCATTTTCAAATGGTTACAGAAAATGATTCTATAAATTTGTAATGTTTTATTGCTTCCTATATTCCTATTAACTGCTGACTATAAAGGACCAGACTTTACCAAATCATGCATTTAATCACTAAACAAGTACAGACATACCACATTAAGCAGATTCTTTACAGAGGTAACACAGAAATGGATAAGAAAAATGTACTTCTAGCTCTAAAATTTAACCTATTTTCTTTAGAACTAATAAGTAAAAATAAAATTTTTGACTTAGCTTGAACAAAATATAGATATGGGTATATACATATCTTGTAACCAGTTTTACAGTCCAGAGAATTTAAATCCAGGTTCTCTTCATGTTGTGTTTGGAATGCTTACTTAATATTTTTTCATTGTTTTCACCAACTGCTTTTAAACGAGAAGAGGAAAGAAAGCTACTAGACATTCTATAAAAAAGACACCTGCACTCGAATGTTTATAGCAGCACAATTCACAATTGCAAAGATGTGGAAACAACCCAAGTGCCCATCAATACATGAGTGGATTAAGAAAATGTGGTATATGTATACCATGGAGTTCTACTCAGCTACAAAAAACAAGGGTGATATAGCACCTCTTGCATTATTCTGGATAGAGCTGGAGCCCATTCTACTAAGTGAAGTATCACAAGAATGGAAAAATAAGCACCACATCTATTCACGATCAAATTGGTATTAACTGATCACTTATGTGCACATATAGTGGTAACATTCATCAGGTGTCGAGCAGGTAGGAGGGGAGAGAAGGGGATGAGTACATTCACACCTAATGTGTGCGGTGCGCACTGTCTGGGGATGGGCATGTTTGAAGCACTGACTTGGGTGGGGCAAAGACAATATATGTGACCTAAACATTTGTACCCCCATAATATGCTGAAATTAAAAAATAGAAAGCTACTAGAACAGTGCGATAGGAGTAGGGAGAGAGAGACATGTGATTTCATTTAAAGCATCAGGTTACTTTTATAGGATCCTCTTTACATATCCTTCTTTATGTTTTGTAAGAATTGTACAAGTGGAAATCAGTGAAGAAGTGACCTTGGAGAATCTTGATATTCTTGCTTAGCATATTCTTATCATCGTGTTTTAAGTTCAGTCCCAACAGTGCTTTGCAAAAGCAGCCTGGGTTCGGCCCTTCTCATCAACTCTATAACATCTTCTATAAATGCCAAACCTAAATTGCTGAGTCAAATCCTATGCCAGTCTAAGAAGTGATTTCACTAGTTTTCTATGTATTCCTATATATCTTCAAATCAACATAGAAGGTTTGAAAAGCATTAAGTAAAAAAATGAAATATTGCATATCACAACATATTTTTCTTCTGTGTTAAATAAATAAAACAATTAAATACAGTTATGTAGCAGGGCAGTGTTTTAATGGCCAAAGTCCTCCAGCCTGAGTGAAGCATGGTGCTGAGAAGTCATGGGTTGACCCTAAAATGTCATGAGTTGCTCCCTGAATAGACTTGCCACTGCAGGGTCCATACACCACTGTGATGGGCAGGACAGCACAATTTCACAAGCTGTTTGTCACAGCTCTCTGAAATTAGTCAGGCAGTTCCATGCTATGTCAATTTAATGTGGTTGCAAGCTTTATTTTTTACGCTTTAATCACTGTAAATACGCTGCTACTTGGTTTGTGGTTTTTTCCTAGAAGGCATGTGTTTAACCTCTTGCTACTGAGTTCCTTTTGTCTTTTACTTTCTTTCAATGAGCAAAAATGTCCATCTGATTTTCATCATTGGAAAAATTTGCTTTATCTAAAAATGCCTTAGGTAAGAAAGAAGAAATCTGGATTGTTGATGACTTCATTATTGATGGAAATAATATAAACAACCCTGTGATGCTTCTGGATACCTTTGACTTTGGGCCCAGAGAAGACAATTGGTTTTTCTATCCTGGTGGCAACATAGGTCTTTATTGCCCATATTCTTCAAAGGGAGCACCGTAAGTATTTAATTGAGAAGCTAAAAATAAAACCACTGCTCTGTACAAATCATGATGAATTTGTGCCTAAATGGATTCCTTGTTGTTTTCTCGTATAACAGTGAGGAAGATTCAGCCATGGTGTTTGTTTCAAATGAAGTCGGTGAGCATTCCATTACCACCCGTGACCTAGATGTGAATGAGAACACCATCATACAATTTGAGGTACTTGACTTTGTTCTATTAAAAATGCTTTAAATTTTATCTTGAACAAAACCTAGGAAAGAGGAGAGAAATCTCAGATAATTTCATGCATTATGACTTCCCATTTTTGTGCAAGGACAGAAGAGGTTTTGGCATCATAATTCACTTTTATTAGCAGAATTGATTATTGTACTTAGGTGTATTTCTGAATCTTTGTCCTTCATTTATGACATAGTTTCCCCACCTACTACAATGGCAAGTTACTGCAATAAATTATTTTGAACATTATAAGAATGAAAATCTAGTAGTATTATTTTCACAATTTTATGTGAAACTTAAGATTTCTTAAGACCCAGGTCAATGTAACTACAGTCTATATCATATCACACATTTATATAATATTTATCATGGTGTTATGAATTTTACAGATAAGATAATACTACACTGTTTTTATAATTTCAAATATATTTGCTCTGTGTATTTTATTAATATTCATACCCTCCTTATATTTGTCAAGAGAGCAAATTAATAATTAATGTAAAAACCTCTACATATTTCACAAACTTAGATAAAATTAGCAGGCCCAAAGGTTCAATATGCCAGCATTCAAGAGTATTAACTTTCAAAGGTACTTGTTTCATAGCTGAGTTCTGTACCAGCCAATCAGCTGACTTACTTGAAATGTGCCTAACTGTATCAACACAATTTTGAATATTTGTTTTTGACTAATTGTCTACATCCCCTAAATTATAGTTGTCTACTGATGTCAAAAGTCAGAGACCAAATGATGCCTTGGTGGAGAAATTATTCTGTATTTATTTTAAACTTTCTCATATTTTTTAATCTTATTTTATGCTTTAAATGCTAATAAAAGGTAATGCCTTTGGGCCTTTTAAGAACTCTGTTATCAAAATAATCCAGCTAGAAACAAGTACTTATAGTTGAAAAGTTTATCAAATGTCAATAATTTACTTATCAGAAGGTAAAAAGAGTAAATTCACACATGTATATAGATTCAAACACTATATAGATATTACGTATATTTAGTGATTTATATCAATGACTATTGATATATATACATATTAATAACTGGTTGCTATGCTATGATGGCATGATAGTAAGAAAATGTTAATCCCAATTCAAAGGGGGGAATTTTTCATACAATCCATATATATTTATTTAATGAAGTTTTTGTTTAATGCACTTGAAAGCATGGAAAAAGGAATGGAGTGGTTGTTTCCCTAATGGTTAAAAACATCGTTACATAGAAACACAGAGTAGACCGAGTAGAGTGGTTACCAGGGGCGGGGCGGGGGAGGAAATGTGGGAAGTAGGTCAAAGGATACAAACCTGCAGTTGTGTAGGATGAATGAGCCTCCACAGCTAATGTAGACCATGAGGACTATAGTTAATAACATACTATTACATGCTGAAAATTAGCTAGGAGAGTAGATTTTAGGTGCTCTTACCACACACACCCACACATACACACACACACACACGACTATGGAAGGTGATGGATAGGTTAATTTGCTTGGCTGTAATAATTATTTCACTATGTATATTATATCAAAACAGCATGTTGTACACCTTAAATAGATACAGTTTTTTTAAACAAAGTCTTCCCTGTGCCAGGCAAATAGTGATAGCGAGTATATCCTATGTTTTAATATTGAATATGTGTTGAAGTTTCTCCATGTGCAAAACTTGTGGGATTATTTGGAAGGTGTCATAAGAAAGAAAATAGAAGGGATTTCCTACCTAGTAGACTGGGAAAAAAGCTAATAGGATTAGGAAAACAGTCTTTTCATTATGATTTGCTTGGCTATGGAGAGTGGGTCAAAGGTACACTTTGGAATTGTCCCAGCGTTTGCCTTACCCGTTTCCTAGTTTTTTATAAAATGAGGGAAGTAAATTTTTCATGAGCTTCTTTATGAAAAATTATAATTTAAAGATAATGTATAATATTAGTCTGTTAGGCAAACAGAATTTTATAGTGTTAAATATTTCAGCAAGACAGTTCCCAGGAAAATGGGCTCTAGAAAATAATGAAGTGGTGAATCATTTCAAGGCTTCTTGCTCTGAGGTAATTTGTATCATTTCTTTCTGCTTCCCGGAGATCAATGTTGGATGCTCAACCGATAGCTCATCTGCCGACCCGGTGAGACTGGAGTTTTCGAGGGACTTCGGGGCAACCTGGCACCTGCTGCTCCCCCTCTGCTACCACAGCAGCAGCCACGTCAGCTCCCTGTGCTCCACCGAGCACCACCCGAGCAGCACCTACTACGCGGGAACCACGCAGGGCTGGAGGAGGGAGGTCGTGCACTTCGGGAAGCTGCACCTTTGCGGGTGAGGGCCTGCTGCTTGGCACCACGTTTGCTTCTCATTTGACAGGTTGTCGCTGAAGTCATTGACTTGCTGCTTTATCGGGGGGAAATTTCCACATTACGTTTCTTCCTCAGTTCTCACCTGAAGCAGATCAATGGATATTTAAAATGTAGGACACTGAGGTGACAAAACTCCTAACTTAACAGTTCAAAGGTAGATTTTAAGAGCGCACTGTGGACTGCACCCTGGGGTGGGGTTCCTGTCCCCATGGGTGCTCATTAGATCAGTTAGGAAGCAGCACAAATGTGGTTTTCCCCTGGGGTTGTGACTCTCCTCCTGCTCACCCCCACCTCACAATATAAATGCAGTTAGAATTTTATGACTTTCAAACATCTGCCTATGTCTCCCATTCAGGGACAGGACATGTAGGGAGGATGGAAGCCCACAGAATGTTCCTGGTGTCTCATAAGAAAAATTGTTACCACATTTCCCACAGGCATTTCTACTTTTCAACCTCTCAGCGTTCTTGTTACATATATTTGACTGTTCTGTTGAAAAGCAATTTGGAGATAAAAGACTTCAACCCTAATAGAAATGAAATAAAAAGTATATTGCAAACAATAAAACTAATACGTAAACAAAGAGAGGACGTCAACAAAGCAGGCTGCCTCATAATTTCTGTCTTTTGTCTCAGAATAAAGAATTTGTTCTTTGAGTATGTCAAAAAAAGAAGAAAGTACTAATATCATACTTTCAAGATGGAAAGAGATTTGTACTCCTGATGTGAAACTGAGCATAATTAGAGGTCTTGGGTCTTCAAGCAAAACTACTAGTACCTAGTACTTTTCCAAAAGGGTGAAAGTGGATTTTCAAAAGTCTGCATTCTCTTTGAACTTAAATCCATTCCCTCTTCATTGTCTCATCAGCATAATTTTTATAATTTGATTGCTAAGGGCTTTAATATTTCGTATTATCATCTGTGTCATTTCCTAATCATTGCTAATACACCAGGACAATATTCTAATAGGGAATCTGTTTTAAAAAATTAGCATTACTAAGCAACATGCCTTCCAGGTTCTTTAGAATCAATAGCCAGAGGAGGTGAGGAGAGTATTGGAGATCTTAGGAACACACAGAGCTAATGACTCAGCCGGCACAACCAGAAAGCTGCCACGGGTTGAGGGGAGTTTATCTATAGAAGAATTGAGGAGGGGAGAATAGCTCAGGAAAAACTTTCTATCCTGAGTCAGTTTTAAGATTATATGTTGCAAGAAATATAAAGAGGCTTATAAAGAAAAGTGAAAGAACATACCAGAAATATAATGGGAAATTGCATGGACTCCATTCAGGAAGAGTGAGGACCTCAGCACTAGAAGTTTCTGATCCTTGTTTTTATCATGGTAACATTAACATCACTCAGCAAACCACAGCTTTTATTTTTTGGGAATCTTAATTCCAACTTTCAAGCAAAGAAAATCTGAACCTCTCAGCTATGGCCAGAATGCCAAGTGTTCCAACAGAAGCACATCTTCCCAAAGACCCTATCTGTGGGTGGGGCAGGCACAGGAAAAGGCCTGGATAGCCAATAGGCTCTGCTGTGGTCTGAATGTTCATGTCCCTTCCAAAATTCTGATTGAAATTCTAGTCCCCAAGGTGATGATATTAGGAGGTGGGGCCTTTTAGAGGGTGATTAGGCCATAAGAGTGGAGTCCTCATGATAAGCATTAGTACCCTTATAAAAGAGGCCCCATAGAGCTGCCTTGCCTAGTCCATCATGTGAGGACACGGCAGGAAGGCACCCATCCATAAACCACAAAGTGAGCCCTCACCTGATACTGAATATGTTGGCTCCTTAATCTCAGACTTCTCAGCCTCCAGAACTGTGAGAAATAAATTTCTGTTGCTTATAAGCTACTCATTTTATGGTATTTTGTAATAGCAGCCTGAACAGACTAAGACAGTCACCTTATGAATAGAATATTCCACCAAACTCCATCATAGCATTGCTGAGAAGCTCCAGGTTTTCTCTGTAATGGACCTCTAATTTTCTCCAATTGCCCAGTTAAGAATTACATTAAACAGAAAACAATCCTAAAGATAGGTTGGAGGCCATGATTTTAGACTGTTTGTCCAACGGAGACTTGCTTCAGCAAGTTCCCACTTGAAAATAATCCTATCTAAAGGAGTATGAAATAAGGTCACAAAGATCTGCCATCAGAGGCACTGAGTGAAGATGCCTAGGCCAGGAGAGTGCTCCAGTGTCCTAGAGACCACCTCACTTAACATTTAGAGATGTCCAGTGTGCTGTGCTCACAAGTAAGGCACCACAATATAATTTGGAAATTTGAACAAGAGAAATGCATATGTCTGTGTTTTCATCCACTGGTGAAAAGCAACATATAAAACACAATCCCAAAATAGTGTATAGAACTTAGATGGTCATGTTATTTATATTCCATGTCATTTTTATTTCTATGAAAAGAAAGTAAGTGTGTTAAGAAGGCAAGCCTGTTCTTAGAATGGTATAAACATACTTTTCAGACTGCCTTCAACCATTTCTGTGAAGAGGAGAATTTGCCTTAATAGTGTTGTCTAGTCCTTGTTTCAGGAAAAGAATTAGCACTCTTCTTAAAACCCATGCAGGCATGAAATGCTGGAAGGCAAAGTTAAATTTTCTCCAACTCAGTGAATCATTCCTTGGGTTGTATTCAACATGATCCATAATAATGGCACAAGTGCTAGATGCTAAAAAAAAGATAAGATCCATGTTTAAATTACCCTTTTCTGTGTACTTTTTGGACACTAAATATACAACAAAAGTATATTAAATGTTTTCAGGTGCAAAATGGCCATTTTTTTTCCTCTACATATAGTCAATTTACATTCAAAAAATAAGTACTGAACTTACATCTAATTTTATTCACATCACCTTTGTGTTTTTTTAGTCTAGAGTCTTTTTGTCTTTAAAACTTCCTAATTGTTTTTGCTTTATGCAGTTTCATAACGAGTCAACCAAAACCTCTACTTAATGAAAGCAGCGTTGTGTGCTTGAAATTTTAAGTTTATGTTTAAAAAACAGATCCTTTTGAATACCACTGGCTTAGGAGAACAGACGATGACATTCACCAAGGAGGGTGGCAGTGAGAAATTTTCAAAATAAGATTTCAGCGAAAGGGAACCACAGTGAAACCAGACCCTTCAGCCCATTTATCACAGTGCCTGCAGTTTCTGTGTCAAGGCAGGTGAACAATAATAAATATCCACCCAAGGTGGTTCATTTGTATTCAGAACATTTGAATAAATAAGAAGTTGAAAAAAATCCTTGTAGACTTTTGTTCAAAGGAAAACTCTAGCCATTTCCCTTAGCTCAACAGTCTGAAAGTTCAAAAGGTAAGAAGTTCTTCTTGCCAAAACTAAACTCTGACAAGTATTTGAAAATAAAGTTTAATTATGAACTGGCATTTTGGGGGCAGCTTGATATAGTTGGATTCTTGATATAAACAATTAAATTAGGGTTAAAATGATATGTGGGAACCTGACTCCAGCTTTTAGAAACCTAACAAATGCATTTCCCCCCCACCATCCATACCCAACCCTAATGTTTGACTTTTAATTTCTGATTCTCATATAAAAAAACTATTCAGAATTTAGTTGTTTTTTTTTTTTTTTTTTTTTTTTTGAGACAGAGTCTCACTCTGTTGCCTGGGCTAGAGTGAGTGCCGTGGCGTCAGCTTAGCTCACAGCAACCTCAAACTCCTGGGTTCAAGCAATCCTTCTACCTCAGCCTCCCGAGTAGCTGGGAC
>CAUYRT010101255.1:0-64204 GCA_963574885.1 Lepilemur ruficaudatus | reverse complement strand
GCGAGTGCCGGGACTGGGGAGTGCTAGGGCAAGGGCAGCGAGGGAGAGGCGTCGCTGGCAAGCGTCCACTTTAAAATTAGCAATTTGCGGAACTGTATTCGTAAAGCCCCTACGAGATCTCAGCGCCTCTGTTAAATATTAATAGGCGGGCAGCAGCTTAATGCTTGGGGTGAGAGTAAGGGTTTACTGGTTCAGATTGTGGCTGTGTGTAATAACCTGGAGTCAGTGCTTGACCTCCTTGTTTCTTCCTGTGTAAAGTGGAAGGAAATAATAGTATCTAGCTAGGTCTTGGGCTGTTCTGAAGATTGAATGAGAAAATAGATATAAAGCGCTATGCACGTGGCAATCTGCGAATGTTTTAACTGTTGGCTGTTACTAATAAGCCCTTGCATTTGTGCAGCACTTCAGAGTTTGCAGAGTATTCCGATATCTTATCTCTTACAGCCTCCCTGGGACTCTGAGGAAGGCAGCCTGGCGTCCACATTCACAGGAGAGGAACTAGGGTCCTGAGCGCTATAGAAGTGGGAGAACAGGATTCAAGTCTAGGTCCCCCAGGGCCAATCATTTTTTGTTCGTGCATCATCACTGTTGAATGGAAAAAAGAACCCCATTTATATGTTTCTAGTTTAAAGTCTGTTCTATTAGACCCTTCAGCAACACTTTACAGTGTTAAATACAAGTGAGATCACAATCACTCTCCATTCAGGTTTGCACCACGTTTTATAAATATGGGGATTTTTCAGCTGAAGTGTTGTTGTCAACATTGGGAAAATGCCACGTCCCTTGGTGCTAAGTATCTTGTAAAGAATAATTAAACTGAAAATATTTTTGAGCACATACTATGTGTAAGACATTGTACTAGGTGGGAAATGATACTGATCTGAACTAAAGAAATATAAATATTCTTCAAAATGCCCAGTGTGATTTTACACATAACAGACAATAAATACTGATTAGTTGATTGGATAATTTTAGGAACTGAACAAAATATTTGTGTTCTTCAGGACAGAAATCTTTTCCAGTGACTCAACATGAGTTAGATCAACAAGTCCCATTTATTGCCCAGTGGACTCCATTGTGCAAAGGGACCCTTGCCCATTTCATATAAAACTATAACTAGTCTTTTGAATTCACAACTTGTGAGATGTGACAAAATGCAACTTTATTTTGGCCTCTTACTATCATTTTAAAATGTATCTCATGCTAGTTATCTCCTGTTTCCTGTTCCTGAATGAAAAGTTGGGTGGGGACCTCGAATTTTATGCTCATTCTTAGATAACTGACAGTCCTGTAGTAACTAAATCTCAACCACAGCCCTATTTCAATATTATAATGTTGGGTGCACGTTATAAACAAATGCATCAAACTTCACTTGAAAGTAAGCCTTCCTCCCCTATCCATACTCCAGGCTTCAGGTCTGTAGTTGGCCTTCCCAGAAGTGATGCAGTGGGCTTAGGCTCATCCCTCCCCTATTCACTAGAGGCTGTTTAAGACCCAACTAGGGTCAAAGGAGACAAGGAGGAAGAGAAAGAGAAGTGAAGAGATGAAGCACTTCTTCCTGGAGTTGAGTGGCTTCAAGCTCGCTATGCTGGCCTGTGGTTACAGCACCTCCTGCGGGTCTTCGCTGGGTGCTTCAGAGTTTCACATTGACGGGGGCCTCTCTCCTGGGCACTCTTGACCCGGGTGGGTGCAGTGCTATTCCACTGGTTGCTGTGACTCCTTCTCTGCTTCTAAAAATCCAGATTTCACTCTAGCTGCCACTATCCCTTTAGATGGGTCCCAAGGGAAACCCCATGCATCTCTTGCCCCAGTGACACTGAGAGCATAGGCCTGTCCCAATACAGCCCCCTCCATGCTGCCACAGGATGGAATTTTAGCTTTGCCAGGAGTGAGTCGGGCTCCAGGTCTCCAGTTAGCCACCTAACTACAATCTCTGGCAGGTCCTCCTAGGAAGCCCTCTCACTGGTTTGAGATGAAAGAGGTAGCACCCCACACTCCTTTCTCTGAAGAAATTTCCTCATTCCCCCTCCCCCTCCACTCTTTCACCACTTATTTTTAGCCTCAGTCTGGGTAGGAGGTCCAGAATTGTGGAGAGGGTCTGCATGTTTCTGTGTAACCTGCTCTATGGACATTCTGCCTTGCTTTCACTTGGAACTGATGAATATACAGTTATCATGTCAGTTGAAACATCAACCTAAAAACCTGTTGTACAACCACTTACTAGCTGTGGCACTGCACCCTAGGATCTTGGTTTAAAATAGACCTCATAAGCATGCTATTGGAACCTGAAGCCCAGCCAGCTCAGTTGGCCAGGAAATGTCTGCCAGGCACATTAGAACAATTGAAAAGAATGACAAGGGCAGAATTATAGGAAGCAATTATTTGAAGCAATAAAGCTACCCAGCTTACCTCACTGAAGAACACTATATGAGAAAATATTTAGCCCGCCACAGCAATGGTATATTATACTGATCTACCTCTTTCTCCTGATGGCTATTTAACAACATTTTGCGTAGTTAAATTTTGTAGGTGGAATTATTTTAGAATCAAAATCGTTGACATGTTTCATATACCTTAAAGAGGAAGATAAAATATTAATTATAAGTATCCGACATTTATAAAGTGCTTTATCATTTCCCAATTGCTTTCATTTAGAACATGTCATTTCTATTGTCTTATTTGGAGTTTACAATAAGCCTGAGAAATAGTTCAGGGATTATTATCTCAATTTGATAGTCAGGAAAATTGAGGTTCAGAGAAGTTAAGTGATCCACCCACAGGCACACAGCTAGTAAAAAGATGTGAGATCTGGTGTTCCTGATGCCCACGTCCAGTGTGCCATTTTGCCATTGTACATTCCTAAATACAATTTTTCAGGCTGAGGACTCATCCACAGCCTTGAGAGTTCCTTTGTAGGCCACTGAAGCTGTTAGGACATGCTCTTTATTTTCTCCTGTCACAGTGCAGAGTATATGCCATGTGGGGCTACAGGGATTAAGAGGAATTTAACAATATTTGCGTTCACTTAAAAATGGCTGCTGAATTTCTAGTGAGAATTATATAGGCAGTAGATCGGGTAATGATGTAAATTTATGCATTCTCAGATGCAAAAATATAACAAAATGTTGAATTCATAGATGCCTTTTTATCTGCATACTCTGCTAGATTTTACAGCTTATATCACAATTTACATCACACACCTCCTATTTATTATCTATAGCTTGTCTTGATTTATCTATTAGGTATATTCTTGAAAAAACACAGGTTAAATAAATACTTCTTTAATGCCCACAATTCCCCCAATGACTTTTATGACTATAACAGAGATGTGACTCACAGGGGGAAAAAAATGCTTCTGGCATGGAATAAAAATCGCCAGTTTAGAATTCTAATATTCAAGACACTTTCTGCTTTTGTCAATATAGAATCTTGGTGCTTTAATTATATTTATCACAGTAAATATAGTGTGGGGAGTTCATGAAATTGACAGTCTGTGCTATCTATGCATACAAATCTAAAGGCACAAATACATTAAAATGCAACTTGGTGGAAATTTACAATGCAATGAAAATTAACTAACTTCATAGAACTGGATAGACACAAGACTGTGGAATTGTCCTAAAACTTATCAGCTGACAATATTACACGAAAGCCTCTATTTAATGGGGCTCAGCTGTTACCTGTGCACCTTAAGTATCCTTTAAGCACATTATCCCTACCACATCCCCTCTGCCACCCCAGGCCATGTGCTAGATAAGGCAGCCACATTGTTGACAAGGATGCTGAGGAACAAGGATTCATTTAATTACCCATTGATTACAAAGAGTTTCTCAGTACCTTGTATTTCCTGGAGGGGAAGGGGTTCTCGTTTTCAGAGAGTGAATCAACAGGACTGTAACTAGAAATTGCTTCATCATGAACAACTGCTGAAGTGCCTCCTGTCTGTTCAAAGAGACCAACTAAGGCAATCAGAAGCCCACTGTTCTCTGTCCAACTCACCTAGGAGACATTACTAAATCAGCATGCCCATATATCTCTGGGAAGCTTTTGGCTGCAAATAACAAAAAATCCCATCAAAAGTAACTTAAATACCAAGGACATTGATTGGTTTAATAATAACTCTGGAAGTGGGCAGTTTCAGGGTTGGTCCTGCAGCTCAGGGATCAAGGAGGGTCAGTCATGTGTCCCCATAGGGTCACAAGATGGCAGTGGCAGTGCTGAGCTGTACATTCTTACATGACAGTGTCAAAAATGAGGGAAGAGAGAGCAGGGGAAGGGCCCTCTCCATAGACACCTCTACACTGGGAAGGAAAACATTTCCCAGAAGCCCCTCGGCCGTATTGTCCTTACATTTCATTGGCCTGACTGTGTCACATGCCACATGCCAGTCCCTGGTGGAGATGAATGGGATTACTGCTACTGTGATTGACTTAGATCAGTCAAAGCTCATCCCTTGGGTTTTGGCGGAGGAGCCCACTCTTTCTCCGCATTTTGTTGCCACAGCCTGAGCCAAACTGGAGTTTTGTTCAGCAGGAAGGAAGGGCAACAGCTGTTCGGTAGCCACCAAAGACTGACACAGTGGTCAGGGTGAACTAATAAAGAGTGCCTCCTGATAACAGAGATCTTGATGGCTGCTCCATCCAACTGGAATGAGAGAACTAAAGGTATAATGCAAGGTGGGGTGTTCTAGTTTGGTGGCAACTCTTGAGGTGAGGCCATGGTCCCTGGTTTCACTCCTGCTCAATCCAGGCTGCACAGTAAACCACCCGGAAAGCTTCAAAAACCATCTCAGCCTAGCACCCACCCGGATGCTCTGACCTGGTTGCTGGAGGAGGTGGAGGACCCTGCAGTGTGCAGTAGCCAGCATGGAGAATCCCAGCCCCAGAGAAGGGCAGAGCTCCCCTGTCTGAGAGCTTCAGCCCCCACCCAATGGGAAGCAAGCTGCCAGAAGAATCTGTGGCTGTCGGAAGGAACAGAGAGGAGCTGCACCATGCGTGACCTGGAGATGAAAAGCCCTGTCTCATGGACTCATGGTGCTGTCCCTCTCTCCCATCACCATACCATCTTGGGCACTTTCTATATCTAGTCTCCAGCTGGCCCTTGGACTCCACTCTACTCTCCTCCTGCTCTACGTTCACTCCACACTCAACAGCCAAAGCTAGTGTCATAAACCACAGTCCAGGACATTCTCCCCCCGCCAGCCCTCTGCTCAGGAGTTCTCAAAGTCTGCCCATTGAGAACCATATCACATCACAGATCCTCCACAATCTGCATGACAGCCTGTACTTCTTACTGTAATAACTAGGATTTACTGGGGGGTTATATGTAATAGGCCCTGTGCTAAGCACTTTGCTTAGTTGAAATCAGTAACTCTTCTGACCCGAAAGTACTACTATTATCCTCATTCTACATGCATAGAAATTGAGATTTCATTTCTTCACTTACCCAGGCCACACAGGTGATGAAAATGGTGGCTCTAGGATTCAAGCCCAGCTCGTAGGACTTGGGAGTCCCTGATCCTACACGTACTACATGCTCCACCAAACCAGCCTGCCACCATTCCCAGGACACTCCCTATATCTCTCCACCTCTACACCTAGGCTTTGGGTCCTCCCCCAGGACACTCAGCATGCACGTTTACTCGGCCCTGGGAACCCATCTGGAAGGATTGCAAAGAGGAACTTAGCTTGGAGTAGCCCACAGGAGAGAGAAAGCTCAATTGTACCTGCCCATCCCCTCCTGCTTCTTGTTTTCTATTGGTCAAGTTTGTGGTGAGTCCAGTCAGCATCTATCTTTTGTGGCTTTCTGTAGCAATGCCCCATGGCCCAGGAGAAGGAGCAAAAATCATATGCCTGGGGATGGTGAGGACTGGGGTCAGCCAGAGGATGAATTCTGAAGAGGATGGGGAAGTCGAGGGAGAGATGATCTGTGAGGTTAGGGAGAGGCTGGAGGCCAGAGGTCACAGAAGGTTATGGAGCAGAGGAGGCGGCTTGGGGGAGGGAAGTGAGAAGTGTGCGTGGTGGAAAGAGTCCTGGACTTGAAGTCAGGAGACCTTATTCATTCAAAGGCTGCCTATGCCACCCCTTAGCTGTGTGCCTGTGGGCACACCACTTAGTAGCTGCAGCTCTTTTCTTTGAGATGTGAAAGTTGAACTAAATGACCCCGAAGTTACAGCTCAGCTCTAGAACTCCATGGGAGGAGGTTGTGGTCAGAGAGGGGGTTGGAAGTTAGAGATTCGGGAGGTGGCTCAGATGCGGGAGCCAGATGATGAAGTCCAAGGTATGGCCTGGCTGGTTACTGTCCTGGAGAAATTCAGGGTGGTGAGAGGCTCAAAGAAGCCAGAGGGGGCACTGACAGAGTGAGGACAGAAGGAGAGAAAGCCTGACCTGTTGGTAGTTGTACCTCAAGGCCCTCATGCTGTGCTAATAACACCTGTGTCCAGAATGACCTGCATGTGCCACCCCAGAGTGAAGGCTGTGGCACCAAGGGCTGGAAGCTGCAGAAGAGACATGCCTCCTGCTTCTCGTGGGTGATGACAGCAGTGAGTTGCCCTTAGAAGGAACCCCCTAAGCAGCTCAGGACCCATGAGTTTAAAGGAGGTTCCCAAGACACTTAGTTTTCCTCTCCTTGGCACTCTCAAATTCAGTTTTATAAAAACCAACGATGTACTTATTTATGCACTGTTTAGTTACTAGCCTGAGAATATATTATCTTGGCAAGATCTTGGCAAGATACTCTATTATCTATTTAAATTTTCCTTCTGTATGACAAGAAGGAAAATTTATATAGAGAAAAGAAAGGTTTGATTTAACTGTGATCACTCAAGGAAATGTAGAGTCCAGCTTCAGGTTTAAATATTCAGACAGAGGGAATCCTAGCAGGTTCCGAATCTAGCTGAACGTATCTGGGCTTCTACTAGCAAGATCTTTAAGAGCTAAAGACGTTAAGCACACATCTTCACTGACATGAGAATAGTCATTCAATTCTTTATGTTATTACTTAAAGGTATTACATAAATAGAGTATACAGTGTTATCTACCAAAAATGCAGAATGGCCACAAAAAATTAAAACCTCATGATAATCACTGCATGCTTGCAGAGCACTTTTCTTCATCAGAGCTCCAAATACTTTGTATTTCAGAAAACTAAATACATGCACACACACGTACACACACACAAAATACATGTGAAACGGGAAATCAGCCAATATCCTGGCTATGACATTGTACTGTAGTTCTGCAAGATGTTACCATTGGGGAAACTGGGCAAATGGTACATGGGCCCTCCAGGACCTCTCTATATTATTATATTATTTCTTGAAACTGCATGTGAACCTACAATTATCTCAAAAAGTTTAAAATAAACCACTTCACTCTCTCACTTCCTATTTTATCTCTGTAAGGCTAGTAGGTGAAAAGTTGTGATGCAAACAGGAAATATCATTTTGGAAATAAATAGGATGATTAGCCCACAATGTAATGTGAATAAATCAATTTTTGTCTGAATCTTGAAAACCAACAGACTGGTCTTAATTGCCTAGGAAAAGTGGGCTTTGGCGCTGGCAGTGTCCCAAGCAGCTCATCTTCTATCAGGATTGGGGAGTCCCTGGCTCCTCTGGGACCCTGCTGTTCTCTGTCCATTGGCTGCAGCTGCCCCTGTCCCCCCACTGGTCCTGCCATCCCCTGCCCTCTAATTAAGCAGCAGAGGCCATGTCCCCTCCTCCACTTGTCCAACTCCCACTGCAGCCTCGCACCCACCAGGCTTTACACTAAGTGGCTTATGTTCTTAGGAAGGGATGTGATCGCCTCTTGTACCAGCTGGTCTTCTAGAACAGCTTGAGACAGAGCTCACTGTGGGTCATCCACCAGGAACCACCCTGAGGTCACCCAGCAACTAGGAAAGCCCGTCCTGATTGGGACAGCATTACGTCACGTTCACCAAGTGCTTAGTACCGGAGATCCTCCGCAGAGACACAGGCCCTGCTTTTAAGAACCTTGCAAGAAGAAAGAGGAATGTCCCCGCAGGAAGTTTTCAAAGCTGCCTCTCTTTTGGTCATTGCTTTTTTCACCGTGTGTTTCACTTCTTGTCCATTTGGGTCACAAAGGGGGAAACGCTGAGGATAGGACAGTGGAAGTGCTAAGCTAATGGCGTGGTGAGCACCTGAGAGCACAGATGTCTTCCCTTGTGCTCACCTTTGGGTGTCCTCAATACAAGAATGGCAGCTGGAACATAGAGATAAATATTTGTGGAATAAATGAACAAATGAATGTGAGCTTGAGAATATGATATTTGGCACCAGAGTGTCATAATGTGTAACCCTTATGTACCGGGATGTAGTTCCACTGACAGCCACCCCCATGGCCCCTCTGGCCTCCCCGAATCCAGTCTCCCGCTAGTTGTTTCTGGGCATGCTTACAGCTGTGCCCAGGAACCAGTCTGCCCCAGCCCCCACTCCACCATCTCAAGAGCCCCTCACTGCCCCAGCTGTGGTTCCCTTGCTTCAGGAGGGTGTAGCTCTGCTGTCCTCCCTCTGTGCACCCTGGGGTGGGTGTAGTGGGGTGTCCTGATTCTGTGTCCACCTTGTCTCTGGGCACTGAGGCCACACAGCCATTCACAGAGTGCCCGCAGACTCTCACCCGCACCCCTTCCCTTGGGCCTGGCTGAGGGGCAGACCCTTCTCCATCCCTCTCGTTTTTTTCTGGTCTCTCCATTTCTCCCTCTTCCTTTTCCAGGCACCTGCAGGGGTCACCAGCCTCCCATGTGTGTGAGCTCTCAGGGAAGAGCCCGAGGTTAAGGGCCTGGAGTCCCAGGTGAAGCTTTACACACCGCTGCTCTTAACCACTTTGTGGCGGGGGAGAAATCACGGGAGCTGCATGGCCTGTTTTGGGATCCGTGACCTCAATTGGGTCTGTGATACCAAGCGATGTTTGAGCGGGAAGAAAGTGAAGACAAGAGGCACAGGAAGGAAACAGGGTGGGGAAATCCATGTTAGCCAAGAAAGATGTGCAAGGGAGTGTGGCCCTGAGCTGGGGCAGGAAGAGCCTGTCCCGGAAGCTGAGAGGGCAGCCTGTGCGGCAAGTGCACAGGTGAAAGGCACCCCTGGGGGCTGGCCACGCTCCCAGCCGGCACTGTAGAGAAGAAAGGCTCTCGTGTGCCCCCTCATTCCCTGCTGATATTAATGCTCTCAATAAAAATGTAGCATGGGAGTTTCTGCCTTTTTTCCAAGCTTTAATCATAGAATCGGGACTTGGCTGTGCTTGCTTTGGAGGGAAATGAAACTGAGGTTGGAGTAATCCCTCACAGCAGGACAGATGCCACCGACAGAGTTTTAAGAACCTTCAAGTTTGAAAAGGAATCGAGTTTTCTCCTCTCTTCTATTTTCCTCCTCCTCCTCCTCCTCCTTTCCTTTCTCTTTTTCCTGTCCCTGCTTCTTTCTTTTTCTCTCTCTCCTCCCTTCCCTTCCTCTACCAAAATGTGACCCCAAACCACTGGCTGTTCTGTCCATCCATCCTTTCTGGTTTCCTTGGTTACATACGCTCTCCACTTCGACAAATTGGGGAATCGTTTCTTTCATTATATAGTGAGACCTTTGTGGCCCAAGGGACACTTTTCCCTCCCCCTTTCCAGTTCCCTTTACCCAAGCCACAGTGAGATTTCTGAAAGAAAATAAAAGCTAACTTCTGGGGCTGATGGCCAGGCCTTGGAGATCAGACACAGAAGGGCTCCACCCTAGGGAATCCACACGTCAGTGTTGGGGGGAGATCTTTTCTAAAAATTTTGTTTTAAACTGTATTTTTTAAAGTGGAATTCACATAACAAAATTAATCATTTAAAAGTACACAGTTCAGTGGTATTTGGTATATATACAATGCTGAGCAACCATTACCCTGATCTTGTTCCAAAACATTTTCATCACCCCTAAAGGATCCATTAAACAATCACTTTCAGATTCCCCTTTCCCCAGCCCCTGGCAACCATTAATCAATTTTCTGCCTGGACTTACCTATTCTGAACCTTTCATATAAATAGAATCACACAATGTGTGATTGTGACCTTTGTGCTGACTTCTTTTATTTAGCATAATGCTTTCAAGTCTCATCCATGCCATAGCATGTATCATTACTTTGTTCCTTAGGTTGAATAATATTCCATTTTATGGATATATCACATTTTGTTTATCCATTCAATTGATGGGCATTTGGGTTGTTTCACCTTTTAGCTATTATGAATAGCGCTGCTATTCATGTGCAAGTTTTTATGTGGAGATAAGTTTGTATTCCACCTAGGAGTGGAATTGCTGGGTCATATGGTAATTCTGTTTAACATTTTCAGAAACAATCACACTGTTTCCACAGTGGCTGCACCATTTTACTTTCCCATCAGCAGCATATGAGGGTTCCAATTTCTCTACATCCTAACCAATCTTATTTTCCATGTTTTTTATTAGTCATTATTGTGTGTGTGCAGTGCTATCTCAATGTGGTTTCAGTTTGCATTTCCCTAACGACTAATGATGTTGATCATCTTTCATGTGACTGTTGGTCATTTGCAGAACTTCTTTGGAGAAATGTCGATTCAAGTCCTTTGGCCATTTTTAAATTGAGTTGTCTTTTTGTTGTTGAGTCATAAGAATTCTTTATATATTCTGGATATTAGATCCTTTTCATATACATGATTTGTAAACATTTTCTCCCAATCCGTAATTTTTCTTTTCATTTTTCTTGATAGTGTCCTTTCATGCACAAAAGAATTTTTAATTTTGACGAAGTCTAATTTATCTTTTTCAGGTGTTGCTTGTGCTTTTGCTGTGATTTCTAAGAATCCATTGCCAAATACAAGGTCATGAAGATTTTTCTCCTGTTTTCTTCTAAGAGTTTTATAGTTTTAGCTCTTACATTTAAGTCTTTGATTCATTTTGAGTTAATTTTTATATATGGTGTAGGTAGTGTTCAAACATCATTCTCTTGTATGTGACTATCCAGTTGTCCCAGCTGTTGAAGAGGGGAGAAACTTTTTTGAGGCAACAATATGTTGTGTCACTTACATGTCCTTTGAGGCAGGGCCAGGGGAGCTGGAGCAGAGTTTTTCAGGAAAAGGGGCTAAAAGGCCCTGAGGGTGTGAGCTGATTAGAGAGTGAGTGCATGGTGGTTGCTGGCATGTTCTAAGGAAACAAACTCCCTCCTCCTCAGCCAGAACAGCTTTAGCCCACACCTGAAATGTGGCATGAGAGTGAGGACAATGACTCAAGGAGAGGGGCTCTTGGCAGCCACAAGGTCAAACTGTGTGAGAGAGTAGCAATGGTGGCCTGAGGCCACCAGGGGGCAGAGCAGAGGTGGGTACCAAGTGGGAATACATTAAATGGCCACCACCGTGCACGTTGTAGCCAGAGAGGCCTCTGCCAGGGGAAGAAAAAGAGGACACCCGTTCCAGCATTTCCGTTGGTGGAGGCATGGAGCCAAAAACTATTTTTGTTACTTTTTGCTTGTCCTCCCCCAGGATGGCACCGCCTGGAAAAGCAAGAGTTACGATTAATTTCCTTTTTCAAAATGCAGTTCAAAAAAGAACATTCTGTTTTCCAGGACCCTGGCTTTCTGTGAGGAATTCTATACTAGCATTCAAAATTAAGCCATGTTTGCCAAAATGTAAATTTCTTTCGATATCCATTTTTTTTTAAAAAAGTGACTGCTTACATTTGTAGCAGATAAAATAAGAGGAAAAATGAGAATTTATCTAAAAATAGCAATTGGGGGAGGGATGTCACAAAGAATAGATGTAGTTCTGTAATATTAATCTATTTCAAATTTTTCAAATGTCAAGAATATAGTTTACATTTAGTGTCACAAGTTTGGTGAACATTTTTCATTATGCACTAAGCAGAAAATTTGAAATTAAATGTTCAGCAATGTTCAGATAAATGAAGAAATCCCCTCCCCCAGGCCATCCTTTGACATAACTAGGACAATCCAATATAATAACCCTCTAAAAGGATTAATTCTGCCTAAAACCAGCTCCTGAAGAAAACCACATGGCACTTTCTGAAACATTCTTGATAATGTGCACATCTTATTGTATTCACAACCCGTGATCCTGCTGCTGACTCTGTCTTGGAAGACCTCCTGACAGTGCTGAACAAGTGCATCTTCACAATCAGAATCATAGGAAACCCCTAGTAATGACTAAAATCTGCAAAATAAAACATTAGTAAGATTCCATTTTGCTTCTATTCAATAAAATATTTAAAACATACTCACTGCTGGCAATGGTGTAGTGAAACTTGTTCACACGTACATTGCTGATGGCAATGCAAAGCCATTAGAAATAGTTATATGATTCAATGATTTGCATTATCCCAAAGATGATATTTTATGCCTGTTTAATACAAAATTAATATAGGAATGTTTATAAGCTGGAAGCCTCCTAACTACCTAGTGAGGGTGGTAGTGGTTAGGTAAAACTATATTATTGTACTTAGTGAATATAAAAGCAAAGTAGAGGCATTGAGATAGGCAAATAACACAATGTTAGAGGCACAAATAGCTTTGTGGAGGCAGGAGGAGGAGCAGAGCTGTAAATGCAGTTTTTCCTTCTGTTATATAAAGTATCATTAATGTTGCCATAATGTTTTTTTGTTTAATAAAAATGTTAAATAAATTGCAGGGTAGATACATTGCCTTTTAGCTGCATGGGGGAAGATACAAAGTCAAGCACATATAACATTTTGTTTTTTAAAACTTTTAAATTTAATGCTAGGCTTGGCTTGGTTAGACAGGTCTGTGATTTCTTCCACACAGTATTAAGTTCTAGCTACCCATTAGGTCAGAGGAGGAGACCCTCAGGGTGTCAAAACATTCCATGGAAAGGCTTAAGGAGAGAGATAGCGAGAGCAGACTTGCAGAGAAAGGTCTGTGAGCCATCACGAGGAAGACAGTGGCAGTAAAGAAGCTGAGTTTGGCATCAGGGTACAACTTCTGGGGCATCTTCCCTATTTTATTTTCCATAAGTGGTACACTGGGGTGCTCTCTTGGTGTTTTGCAACACTGTGTGTCTAGCAGACACAGTTTGGCCTACCCAGCAGCCATGCTTCACTTCTTCTTGCAGAATTCCTGGTAATGAACAATGGAACTCACTCAAGCTGGTTTAAGCCAGGAAGAAATTTATTCAGGGACATAGGCACTCACAGAAGCCCCAGGAGGGCTGGGAAAGAAGGTTTGAGGCCACATAACCTGGAACATACCCAAGTTGCACCACCAAACTGCCCCAGGGGAGCCTTGCATCCATTGCTACCTACAACACAGACACCAAGCACAGGATGTTGCCACTCAGCTGTCTCTGAAAACTGGACTGCCTCTCTTTGATGCTCCTCCACCTTCACTGGACAAGAGATCCTGCCTGGCACCAATTCCACACTTTGCTCGGTTCTGAATTCAATTCTTAAGCAGGTGTGTCTGATTGGAGGAGTCTAGGTAACATACCTGCATCCAAACACACCTGCCGACTGGGAAGGCGAGTTCTGCTTCTATTTTTGGTGGTCAGGACTCTTAATGTGGGGAATTCCTCAAATATGGGGAGCCAAAAATGTGACGAATGTCCACTATTTGCTAACAAAACTTTACCCAACTTTGTCCAGTTGTCCACTCTTTGTGGCCATGAGCTTTGGGGAGGGCTGACCCCATTCCCAGCTATCCTGATTAAGCCAATCATGGAAATTCCACTTCCCTTGATGGTAACACAGGAAAGAGACATGTGACTCAGTTGCGACCAATGAGTCATGAAGACACGTCTGCTGAGTGATTTCCAGGAACAGTTTCTTAGTTCTTAAAAAGAGACACAAAGACAAAATAATTCCTTTGTCCTGCCTCTGGATAGTGGTGTGTGGGGATTCGAAGCCTGGAGTTGCTGCAGCCACCCAGTGACTGACACACTTAGAACAGCAGAGCAGAGAGATGGAATTCATATGGATCCTTGATAACATTAGTTGGCCACTGAATCAACCACCCTGTGTCCATCCTATCTCAGAGTTACTTCTGTGAGAAGAGTTACTTCTAACTACAAGTAACTACAGAGTTACTTCTGCAATGCTCCACTGGGGCAGTTTGGTGGTGCAACTTGGGTATGTTCCAGGTTATGTGGCCTCAAACCTTCTTTTCCAGCCCTCCTGGGGCTTCTGTGAGTGCCTATGTCCCTGAATAAATTTCTTTCTGGCTTAAACTAGCTTGAGTGAGTTCCATTGTTCATTTTCAGGAATTCTGCAAGAAGTGAAGAATGGCTGCTGGGTAGGCCAAATTGTGTCTGCTAGACACACAGCGTTGCAAAACACCAAGGGAGCACCTCAGTGTACCACTTATGGAGAATAAAACAGGGAAGATGCCCTGGAATACCTTTCCATATTGTTCGGGGCAGTTCAGGTGAGGTTTTCCTGTTACTTGCAGCCCAAAGCATCCTGATCTACTCCCTCTGTGTCCAGCACCACAAGGATGTTTGTGATAGACAGGAACATGAGGCATCTCCTTGGGCCCAAGCAGCCTATGAATGTGCATCAGTGAAAATAAAATGGATGTAAAGTGTGGACACATTTGGGAAGTCCCTTCTGAACAGCTTTCCCTCTCACAAGTGGACCCAGCAGACATTCTCCCTCTGCAACAGCTTTCTGTTTCCTTCTGTGGTGTCTTCTTTCCTCCATTATGTTCAGTAATTGGAAACAACTTGCCCTATCACTGAGAAGACTGAAGGGGTTCCCAAAAGTTCTTTCTGGTACATACTCACTGTCACCCACAGAGCCAGAGGCAGGCTCAAAACCTAAGCTCAGGATAGAAAATAGTGGTGGGTGTTCATTCATCCCAGAGAACTCCCATTCTAGCCCCGGTGTCTGGCTGAGACTGCTGAGTTGTTCCAGCTGCCTGGTTGCCCAAAGCTGCCCTGGAGAAATATCTGTTCTGTTTCTAAAACCACCATGTTTCCAGGAAACAGAGATTTCAAAACCTCCCCAGTAGCCAGCTAGAAACATTCCAGTGTGAAAGCTTACACACTTAAAGAAAATCCCAGTTAGAACCTTATAAAAATCCAGTTTTATACTTCCTACCTCTTTCTCTAAGGATTGTTCTAATGAATTTATACTGAAGTGTTCTTCATACATGACATAATCCATCCTATTTCTTCTTCGTGGCTTTCCTCATCAAAACTGGGGTGTTTAAATTATGAAATAAAAAGGCCAATATAAAACAAGCTGCTAAAATTAAACCCACCAAGAAGTTTACAGATGAATCAGCTGTTCAAAACATTTATATTTATAAATTTCAGGGAATATTGGTGTCCCAGATCTTTGCTTTTTGGGAACTTGAGGACTATTATTTGAAACATTTTTTAAGTATTTTATTTCCAGGAACTACAATAATGAGTACCATGTGGCATCCGAGGGTAAAAGAAATAGATATTGAGGCTGTGGGAGGAAAAGAAAACCATTTAATCTCTTCATTTGGATTTCTTTATTTTTGCTTATCTAATTTTTAAAACTTGTGTTAAAATACATATAACATAAAATTTACCACCTTAAATGTTTCAAAGTATTAAGTTCAGTAGATTTTTTTAAAGTGAGACAATTTAATGTTTTGGGTTTATCAAATATACTCTCATACACATTGCTAATGTGAAGATTTGTGAATTTTCAAATAAAACCAAAATTATTTCATCTGTTCTCTGAAGAAATGCTTTAGTTATAAAGCTCAATACCAAGACCACATTACAGTGATGACCTCTCTTCTATTTTTGAACATTGAAACAAATGAAAATGAGCCGAGAAATAGAGAGAGATATATTCATGGTATAAGCCACTTAATTTCTCATTTTTAACTTCCAGCCAATTAAAAATACTAGATAATGCTCAGTGGTTCTTACTGTCATCAAAAGGAATTACATATCAGTTATTTTAAAACTTTTATTATGGAAAATTTCCAATGCATACAAAGTGAGCAAAAGTATGATGAGCCCCCATGTACCCAACACCCGGCTTCAACAATTATCAATATTCTGTCATTCTTGTTTGATCTGTATCTCTACCCACCCCGCTCCCAGATACCAAATTATTTTAATTTTTACTGTTAGTTCTTTTAGGTAAAATTTCTACACATTAAGATGCACAAATCTTTTTTTTTTTTTTTTTTTTTTTTTTTGAGTCTCTCTCTGTTGCTCAGGCTAGAGTGCCGTGGCATCAGCCTAGCTCACAGCAACCTCAAACTCCTGGGCTCAAGCGATCCTCCTACCTCAGCCTCCCGAGTAGCTGGGACTATAGGCATGCGCCACCATGCCCGGCTAATTTTTTCTAGGCTAATTTTTTCTATTTTTGGTAGAGATGTGGGTCTCGCTCTCGCTCAGGTTGGTCTCGAACTCCTGAGCTCAAGTGATCTGTCCGCCTCGGCCTCCCAGAGTCCTAGGATTATAGGCGTGAGCCACTGCACCCGGCCCCAAAATCTTACTTAACTGTGTACTTTTGACAAGCGAATACTCGCTTATAACCTGTATCTCATCACAATGTAAAATATTTCCATCTCTCCAGAAAATTCCCTCATGTCTCCTCGACTCCTTTCCCATTCAGAGGCAGCCACAGATTTCATTTTTTCACTTTTGATTGTTTTTGCCTGTTGTCGAACTTCACATAAGTGGAACCATTTATGTGCCCCTTTGAATCTGCCTTCTTTGACTCATCGTGATGTTTGTGCGTCTGTGCACGCCGGTGAGGCATTCCTCGTTTATCGCTGCTGAGCTCTGTTCCATTGTAAGAACATGCTACAGTTTGTTTATCCATTCTAAGATGGACATTGATTTGCTTCCAGATTTTGGCTATTGTGAAGAAAAGGCTGTTACGAACATTTTTGCACAAGCCTTTTTGTGGAGTATGTTTTCATTTCCCTTGGATAAATACCTAGGAATGGAATTGCTAAGTCAAAGTACAGCTCTAATTTTAGTTTTATGGGACATTGTCAAACCATTTTCCAAAGTGACTGAATCATTTTATAGTCCAACCTATAACTTCAACATTATATACCAACATATGATAATTCAAGTTACTCCACATCCTTGGTAACATTTAGCTTTATCAGTCTTTTAAATATTAGCCATTCTGGTATATATACCAGTAGCATCTTACTGTCTTTTTAATTTGCATTTCCCTGATGACTAAAGAGGTTGATCACTTTTTCACATGCTGTCAGTTGTATACCTTCGTTTGCAACATATCTGCTCAAATATTTTTCCCTTTTAAAAAATTGGGCTGTTAGTTTTGGTATTATTGCACTGTAGGAGTTCTTTTACACATTCTGATATAAGACCTTTATCAGATACATGTTTTATGAATATATTCCAGTCTGTGGCATAGCTTTTCATTTTCTTAATGGTATCATGTTTATGACATACATTGATCTTTTCTTTTAATGCCTTTATCATATTTGGATACTAGGGTTTTCTGGCCTAACAAAAGAAGATGTGAAGTATTTTTTTCTTCATGTATTTTCTGAAGGATTTTGTATAAAGTTGGCATTATTTGTTAAATGTTTGATAGAATTCACCAGTGTGACAACTAGAATATCTTTAAAAAAGTAAAATTAAAGAAAAAAATTATTAAAAAAAAAATTCACCAGTGAATGGGTCATTTTTTTCCTTTCAATTCTTTTATTTGTTTGTTTTTTGAGACAGGGTCTCGCTATGTTGCCCTGGATAGAGGGCAGTGGCATCATCATAGCTCACAGCAACCTCAGACTCCTGGGCTCAAGTGATCCTCCTGGCTCAACCTCCTGAGTAGCTGGGACTACAGGTGCTTGCCATGCCTGGATAATTTTATTTTATGTTTTATAGAGATGGGGTCTGATTATGTTGCCCAGGCTAGTCTCAAACTCCTGCACTAAAGTGATCCTCCTGCCTTAGCCTCCCAACGTGCTGGGATTACAGGTGTGAGCCACCACAATTGTCTAGCCTTTCAAAGCACCACATAGTGCTTTCCCTTGATTGCTGCTGTTGGTTCTGCTCCCATTGTCAAGGTGATGCAGGACAAAGCAGTCTGGGGTAGGTGGCATGTACCATATAACTTGAGTGGTGAGCAGTTAGCACCCCACATATAACTCTTTGGCACAACCAGCCTACTAGCAGGCTGATAGTCTTAATCATGAGCCAACACCAATAGCACAGGCTTGTGTGGAAGGTGGATGGTGGAATGATATGCATGAGCCGACGCTATGTACGCCATATACTTTCCAGCAACAGCAGCTGCAGGCAGGGTGGGAGGAAAAGTGCTCTTAAGGACATATGATTTCAGGCATGAGACATGTTGTTACATTTGACAAGAGCAGGAGGGAGGGACGGTGAATGACAGGAAAAGAGGGAGGAGAAAGTACCCCCATATGCCTGTTACTTACATATCCAAATTTCCTAAAGTAACTTCCATCATTATTCCTCTTTGTAAATTAAGATAGAGGCTTAGAGAGTTAACTGGCTTAAGTGACTCCATGTGTTTTACATACCACTAGGGCAATGGTTGTAAATTTTTCTAAGTTCAGGGTCAAGTTGCTAGATCTGTTGCCTTTGATGGATGACAAAGTGGTCACTAAAGGCATTCAAGAGACACGGAGAAAGTGCTATTGTTTAAAAGTCTCTAACTCTGCTCTACACATTCAATCTATTAATCAATCAATCCTCTAGTCAGTTAATTAGAGTTTTAAATAGGTTAAAAAGCTACTCTTAAAAACTAAACCTATTCCTGGGAGGCTTATATATTAGTCATGCATATCATTGTATTAATGATTTTTCTTACCCGGCTTTCCTCCTAATAAGTATCTGAGAGAGAAGAGGCAATGTGGAGCCACTTGGCAGAGGGCTCTGGGGGAAACAGAGTGGGGCTTTAGGCACTAGAGACCATCGTGATCTGTGGCAGGCCAAAAGAGGGAAGATGGCAATTGTCAAGATGATGTTAAAGACCGTTTTGCTGCTTTCCACTTTTCTAGGGTCTTTGTTGACAGCCACTCTTACTACTGTGACCACTGCTGATAATCTTGCATGTGATGCTACCATGAATTCTTCTGATCTTTCTCACAAAGCTAGCCTCATTGGGTTGATTCGTGAAAAGACTGGGCATGGTACTTAAGGACAGCTGGAACACAGGCTTAACTGAGGGCTCCCTGTGGTTTCAAGCACAAGTGGCCCACCATAGCAGGCACCAGATCAACTGATCCTAAATAAAGAGAACCACCGAGAGGTGGGGTGCAGTCTCTGGCATGCAGGCACTAAAAAACTAGGTTTTAATTTTAAGCACATTATGAAATTTATAGCTAATTGTGTTCCCTTCTTTGCCTTGGTCCCCAGGAAACTCAGAGCCAAATTTAGAAGTTCAAGAATTTCTGGCATACATTTCTGCATACTAACTTTACTATTGTCTTTTTCTTACTATTCTACCCTTATTTTCCCTGTGCCCTATCTCTTTGTGTATTTGTTTTTAGTTTCATATATCATGTGCATTTGTATAAAGCCAACACAAATCCTTTGGGGAGTAAGGTGTGGAAAATAAATAAGATCTCTTCAGATTATCCTTTAATAGCCTGAGTATACATCTTTATTTGGCAAGAAGAACTGCACCTGTTTGGTATCCTTTGTCAAATGAATTGTGGAGTAAACCATGAGCCTTGCTTTTAAATAGGAAAACCATTTTTAAATGCACACAAGGATTCCTGCTCACCTCAAAGTTGAATCTCCTTTGGGGTTTTGTGTGTGTGTGTGTGTAATGGGGGTGATGATTTTTTCTTATCCAGACCAAACTATTCTACTAGCATTTTGATTTAAAGTTAGCTTCTAACTTTATTAAAGTTAAAATTAGAGGCCAGGTGCATTGTCATCCTAGCACTTTGGGAGGCTAAGGCAGGAGCATTGCTTGAGACCAGGAGTTTGAGACCAGCCTGAGCAATATAGCAAGACCCTGTCTCTACCAAAAATTAAAAAATTAGCCAGATGTAGTAGCACACATCTGTAGTCCCAGCTACTCAGGAGGCTGAGGCAGGAGGATCACTGGAGCCCAGGAGTTTGATGTTGCTGTGAGCTATGATGATACCACTGCACTCTAGCCCGGGTAACAGAGTAAGACCCTGTCTCAAAAAATAAAATAAAATTAGAGATAATGATTAAAAATTGCAGAAACATTATGGTTCTGTTTGCCAAAATAATGAAAGTTTTGTCCTGTAAGTGATTAGATTAAAAAGTAGGCTTACTTGGTGGGTTGTGAAATTCCTATCCCTGATGGCTTAAACAATTTGCACAGACAATTTCCATTCGTGAGCACAAATCTCTTGATAATATCTTTGTAAAAAGTTTTTTTGCCTGTGACCTGCCATCGATCAACATATATCAAGGTATTATTCTCAGCACTCATGGAATCACAAAGGTAAGTAACCCCAGTCCTTTTCCCCCAAGACCCTACAATGTAGAAAGAAGGTGAACAGAAAGATATATGTATACATATATATATGTACACACACACACACACACATATATATTGCAAGACAAAATGAAAGGGATGCCCAGAAGATAGACAAGCACTTGTGAATGCAGAAGAGGAGAAGGTCTGGTTTGGAGACTAGAACCGGTGCGGGCTTCTTGGAAGACATAGCCTTTGAGAAGGTTGTCATTTCCACATGGAGAACAGCGAGAAAGAGGCAGTGAGGTTGTTGGGGCCTGCCACAGAGACTTTAGCATTCAGGGTAAAGGAGTTTGTTCTGAACTTTGCAGTAAGGGGGAGCCACTGAAGGATTTGCAACTGGAAAGTCGTGTGTTTAATCTGACAGCAACAAAATTTTTATTTTAGTTAGATACTACATGATCCCAGTTAGGATTTTAGGTGGTTTATGACAAAATCATTAAGCTATTAAAAAAAAAAAGAAGTGGAATGAAAAGTGTAAGTCCCAACTTAATACTCCTCCAAACTGAGAATGAGCCAGTCTATTCTCGAGCCATCTTGGCCCTGTTTTGATTCAAGGCATATAAATAACTTGAATTATGGAGAGAAGTAACCAGAAGTCAAATAACATGGCTGGGAGTGTGGTTCCCCTTAGCTAAGCAATGTGACATTTTAACCTCCCCGCTTTCATCTGGACTGCCTGGGTCCACCTCCAAGAAGGGTGCTGACATTTTAATAGTATTGTTACACAACAAGCTTCCTTTTATTTCACTGAATTTTTCCTCTCACTTGCAGCTTTTCTGACACGACCAAATTCCCTGACAGAAATAGCCCTTAAATTCCTGCCTTGACTTTTCCAGAGTCTAAAGTTGAAGAAACAATGTGTTTCTAATTCTCTTTTGGATTCTTATTCTCAAGTCAAACCTTTCGCTCTAGTTATATTAATGACGCTGCATTTGATGTCCCCAAAATGCCTGCCATGGCTTCCCTATAAAATAATATCTCTATTAACAAAAAGGATGATTTCAGTGACAATTCCTTCTCAGACTTTTTATCAGTAGAGGCAAAAGTAACATAGGGGTGGAGGAGAGGTAAGGGATAGGAAATAAAGACAGGATGCTTGTTACAAAGCAATCATTAAATATGATCTAAAATACAACTGTATGATAATGTATGTATCTAGGAGTCTCAGGTCAAAGACAGGCAAGGTAAGGACCAATTCAAGGAGATAAGAACGAAACAGATCTGTGTTCAGGTAGGGAAGTGAATGTGAAAGATACCAGAAAGAGGCAGGAGTTCCTCCTCCCTCAGACTCTTTTGGTACCAGGCCCCATCCTGCTGGGCCACCTGGAAGAAGCAGGGGACTGTTAGGCTCTGACTCCCTACCCCATGGCTCCCTAAGGGCCACAAGATCACCAGACAGGCCTGGGACAATTCCAGGAACACTTACTGACCCGAGCCCTTGCCCTGAAAATGGAACATCTCCACCTTTTTATATTGAGGCCTAAAACTCCTTTAAAGGAGAGAAAAATCCTTTCTAGTTAATAGTAAAAGGCTCAAAACATTCCAGTTAATGATAAAAGGCAAAAGATTGGCAGGGTAGCACTTTTTATAAATAAGACAGTCACCTTATCCTTCCCTATAGCCAAAGGCAATGTGGCTGAAGGGGACTGGAGCTTCCCTGGGGTGGGCTCTAGAGAGAGGAGGGAGGTTTGGAAAGGGGGAGTCAGCGACAGAGGGGGGACCTGGAAGGCATCACAACTCTGGGAAATGGCTCTGTTTACCTTCCTTGACCCAAGACAGAACAAGCCATGCCCTGGGGCATTTTGGCCCAAGGAGGCAGTGCTGGGTCACACATCCCCTTTTTGCAGTCACTAAATTAACCCCTTTATGGTTAGGCCTGGATGTTTCAAACCGTGGAGGCTCTGTTGGTCTTTCAGTTCCTTCAGTCTTCTGACGGCCAACTTCACTCTGGGCTTGTAGGTCCCAGCACGACTGGCGACTGTTTTCATGCCAGAGCCACAGTGCCAGATCCCCACAGCTCATCTCTTTGTCGTGGTTTTGCCACAGAAGAAGCAAGTGTACTTGGCTGCAGGCTGATTTCAATTTTCCTCACTGTTTTCCTGGGAGAGGCTCCAGAGCAGGTCCCATTTTTACTGACAGCTCCTTCCTCTTTGGTGTGTTCAGTTATGTGTCTGTAAACTACCTCCAAGCCCAGAGAGGAAGCCACCCTCTTTCTTTTTATGTTGAGTAATCACTGTATAAATGGACTTCATCCCCAGGAGATATGTTAATTGAGGGAACATAAAATGTGCTAATTTTAAAATGACTTATTGACCAAATCAGAGAGTGGTATTTCAGCCATTGAAACATTGAAAAACAGACACAGAAAAAGCAAAAACTGGGCACACCCCAGTCTGCACAAGGACAGGAACAAGGTCAGGATGAGGACTGGTAGGGAGCAATCCTATAGACCCTGCTTTGCTAGCAAAGGGCATCACTTTCCTTTACATACCAGCTTTCCTGCCTCACAACAGGGCTTATGTGCTTTACAGAAAAGGTCTCGTTTTCTGTCACTGCAACCACCCCTGTGATGCATTATTCCCTTATTAGGCAGTGGTTTAAGGCCCTCACTTGAAGCCACACCACTGGTAAGTGCAAAGCTGGGTGGAAGCCAGGCCTAGGAGAGGGTGGAGCCCACATTCCTGAGCACAGTGAGCTCCCCCACCCCCTCAGCTGCCCCACATGGTGGCCCACATGATCTGGCCCCAAGGTGCTTAGGGTACAGGCAGAGACCTCCTACAGCACTGGCTTTCTGTGACTATTTCCCATGCTCATGGATTGGAAAAATCAATATTGTTAAAATGATCATCCTGTGTGGTGAGCATTGTGGAGGGGAGGGGCATTCTTGAAATGTAGTTGGGGATGGGAATTAGGGATCTCAATAGGGGGAAGGAAATCTTCTAAAACTGATTTATGTGAATAGCTGTACAACTTAGTAAATTTACTAATAATCATTTAATTGTACACTTAAAATGGAGTAATGGCATGGTATGTAAATTATACTTCAATAAAGTTGTCTGAAAAAAAAAATGATCATCCTGCCCAAAGCAATCTATAGATTCAAAGCAATTCCTATCAAAATGCCAATATTATTTTTCACAGAATTAGAAAATCCTAAAATTCATATGGAACCACAAAAGAGCCTGAGTAGCCAAAGCAATTCTCAGCAAAAGAACAAAAGTGGAGGCATCAAATTACCTGACTTCTAATTATACTACAAGGCTATAGTAACCAAAATAGCATGTTATTGGTATAAAAGTAGACACATACATCAATGGAACAGAATAGAGAACCCAGAAATAAAACCACATACTGCAACCAACTTACCTTCAACAAAGCAAACAAAAACACACACTGTGGAAAGAACACACTATTCCATAAAAAATAATTGAATAGCCATATTCAGAAGAATGAAATTGGACCTCTGTCTCTCACCATATACAAAAATTAACTCAAGATAGCTTACAGGCTTATATGTTAAGACCGAAACCATAAAAATTCTAGAAGAAAACCTAGGGAAAACTCTTTTGGACATTGGCCTAGGCAAAGTATTTATGACTATGACTCCAAAAGCAAATGCAACGAAACCAAAATAGACAAATAGGACTTAATTAAACTAAAAAGCTTCTGCATAGCAAAAGAAATAATCAAAAGAGTAAACAGACAATGGGAGGAAATATTTGCAAGCTATGTATCCAGCCAAAGACTAATATCCAGAATCTACAAGGAACTCAAACAACTCATCAAGAAAAAAAACAACCCCATTAAAAAGTGGGCAAATGACATGAACAGGCATTTTTCAAAAGAAGATATACAAATGGCCAAAAAACATATGAAAAAATGTTCAACATCACTAATCCTCAGAGAAATACAAATTAAACCCACAGTGAGATATCATCTTACTCCAATTAGAATGGCCATGAATAAAAAGTCAAAAACAATAGACATTGGTGGGGATGTGATAAAAAGGGAACACTTATACAGTGTTGATGGGAATGTAAATAGTATAACCTCTATGGAGATCAGTATGGAAATTTCTGATAGAACTGAAAGTATATCTACCATTCAATCCTGCAATCCCACTGCAGGGCATCTACCTAAAGGAAAATAAATCATGATATCAAAAAGATATCTGCACTCGTATGCTTATCACAGCACAATTCACAATCACAAAGATATGGAATCAACCTAAGTGCCCATCAACTGATAGGTGGTCAAAGAAAATGCAGTGTACATCTATACCATGGAGTACTATTCACTGATAAGAAAGAATGAAATAATGTCTTTTGCAGCAATTTAGAATAATAGCCTTCAGTCCCATCTAAGGGAAGTAACTCAGGAACAGAAAAATAAATGCTGCATGTTCTCATAAGTGAGAGCTAAGCGATGGGCTATGCAAGGACACACAGAGCGGTAAATGGATATTAGAGACTTACAAGGGGGAAGGGTGGGAGAAGGTGAGGGATAAAAATTACCTGTTGGGTATAACATACGATATTCGGGTGATGAGTACACTGAAAGCCCAGACTCCACCACTATACAATATATACACGTAACAGAATTCAACTTGTTCCCCCCAAATCTATTAAAAAATTTTTAAAAGCACACAAAAATTGAATGCAAACTATTTTGGAAATTAATGTACATTACTTTTTTTCCCCTTCTTATGAGCTCATGACCTTCTCCCTAGTCTGAGTAGAGGAGGGAATTAGGATCATTTCAGAAAGAATTGAGACATTAAAAAAAATTAATATTCAGCTCTTGGTATCCAAAATAAGATTTGAAGCAAAACAGCAGGCTTGAAAGTCAGGACTTAAAAAAAAAGGATTTTCTAAAAAATTAACTGTTTAACATATTAAGGGCTACACATGGTAAAATACTAGATCATGCATGAGCTTTTACATAATGAAAATTTCAGGTAGACAGGAATGGGAATTTGGGTTTTTTGGGGTTTTTTTTTTGTTGTTGTTGTTGTTGTTAATTCCATACTTCCAGCCCAGAGGAACAGTGGGAGGTGGAAGGCACGCTGTCAGCTCTGGGTCCTACCAGTCTCTGGTCTTGGCTGGGAGGAGGGGTGTTTCAATCAGTTTGAAGGAAACACTGAGAGTAGCAGTGCTGTGCCCCCTTCCCCATCTGGGATCTTGGGGGAAACTGTCATGAAGGTGAAAATAGAGCAGCTCTGTGTCATTAGGAGGGGGGAGAGAGGGTCTCGTTTGTACTTTTGAAACCCTTGTAAACCCTTGAAACTCTCGTACTCTTGTGCACCCTTTTGCTCCCATAAGACAGATTTGCCAGGACCCTACTGTAGCTGGGAGCAAAATAACCCTGCAGCCAAGACTGTGGGTGGCAGCCTGGGCCAGGGCCCACAGGGACAGTGTGGCAGGGACTCAGATGTGTCTGTGACGACAGAGCAAGTCAAACGGAGGGCCGGTGGGTCTGAGAAAGACCACACCAGGAGTTCACAGACAGCTGAGACCAGAACACCAAACCAGCCCAGCCACAGCCTGAGGTCACCAAGAGCGTTCACACACACAGACCAGCGTAAGACCAAGAGGCCCTGCCCACCCCCATCCCATGACATCCTGCAAACACCCACACCAAATACCTTCTAAGAGAGGAGCAGAGGAAGGAGGGCGGGAATCCGGGAGATAGCAATTCAACCACAGAGACTAAAGCAACCTTAAAGACACAGTATTTAAACCAGAGCATCTAAGTCTGAAACCAGCTGGATTCAATCTAGTTTCACTTTATCACTACCCAGTGTGGGGGGAGCGCATGAGGACGATGATGAACATTGTCTTTGCACCTGTGAGTGTAGTAAATCAGCTGTCCTGCTACTGCCTGGGTCCCCCGGAGCTGAACTTGGCATCCTGGTCCTCTTCATTTTCCATAAACTACATCCCATACCCCTCCTAGAAGGGCCCCGCTGACACCTGTGATACTGTATGGATTGTCAGGCCTTGGTGCCGCCATCCAGGTCAGGCAACATGCCCGACTCTCTCAGGTTGTGTTCCTCCCTTACCGAGGCATGTTTTCAACATGCGGTCTCGCCCTCATGCACTAAGGCCAGCACTTGGCCTTGGAAAGAGCTGGGGTGGGAGGTAGAGAGCAGCAGCTCTGGGTTGCAGGCAGCTGTAGGAGGCGCAGAGTCCCTAAAACTGCAGTTCTGGGGGGTTGGAGGCTCAGAGCACCTCTAGTCTACCCTCCTCACTTGAACAAACCTGGAAACTGACGCTAACCAAATTGTAAAATCAAGACTTGAGCCCATGTGTGGGGACTCCCTGTCCCTGCAGCCTTCCCCTGGGGGCAGGGACAGTGCATGAGTAGAGGGCTCCTAGGAAGGCCACACGTGGGACAGCAGTTCTGCCCACCTTTCAGGCCAGCCCTGAGAGTGGGACCCACTTCTAGTTCCAGTTTGTCCTGTTTTTTTAAAACCAAAATTAAAATTTAACATTACAATTTTAATTAACCTCTTCCCTGTTTGGCATCATCCTAGTCCCTGTGCTCTGTATTCCCCTAGCAACAAATCATACTGCTTGCCTATTGATCGGCTGTAAATCAAACCTTTTACAGCCTATTAAATCACACCAGGCTGTTTTCGCAAAGTCAGCGTTTTCAGCCAACATTGTTGTTCCCTGTTGTCTACGGACTTTGGAGATGGGGCAGTTCTCCGTGCGGGGGTGGTGGCATTAGAGCTGACCGTATTTAAGTCTCCAGGCTAAATTTAGCCCTCCCAGCTGGTTGTTATTCTAGTAACTAAGTGTGGGCTTGCCCAGCTGTATTTTAAGCTGAGCCCCAAATTTCCCTGTGTTTGGTTTTGTTGTATTCCACAGGATTTTGCTTTAGCTACCAAAAATATAAAGAGTTTTCTTGTGGATTTTTAAATAAGTAAGTTCAACTAGAGTGGGCAAGAATAAACCATCTAGCAGTGACCTGGGAATTTGTGGCTTGAAGGGACCTGTCCTGCAAGTGGAGCACATTCTCTGCCCACCAAATTAATTGTCAGAGACTAAGGAAAAAAGGAAGGCCTTGATTTCTAACTTGCACATTCAGAGAGCTTACTGCTAAGAAACGCTTGCAAATTTTTCAAAACCCTATGCTTAAGTATAAAACAGTATACATCGTATGCTACCATCTGTGTAGGAAAATAGAAAATATATGTTTGTATATGCAAATGGTATTTCTGGAAACATTTGCAAGGAACTGGCAATGCTGGTTGCCTCTGGAGAGAAAAACTGAAAGACTGAAGGCCAGAGGGTCATGTTAGAATTTTTTACTATGTGTATGCATTACTTAGCAGAGTTTATGCTTTAAAAATGTATTATTTGGGCTGAGTATCTGTCTGAACATTGACATGTGAAATCATGGCTCCGTTAGTCCATCATTGCCACAGTGGTTGAAACATGGCACCTTCCATCTCAGCAGCTCTGGAGAAGAGTAAGCCAAAAGTCACAAATGTGTGCGCACAGAGGTGTGAGGTCATAGGACACACACGTGCGTGTGCTCACACTGACATATTTTGTATTTTTTAGCACATAATTGCACCAGTATAGGTTTTAAAAAATAGAGTACTGGGCAGGGTGGGGCTGCTCACGCCTATAATCCTAGCAGTTTGGGATGCCAAGGTGAAAGGATCATTTGAGACCAGGAGCTGGAGACCAAATCGGTGCTGTTCAGAAACCTCCGATTTGCCCTATTGACTGCCTCTCCTCATCACAAACATTTTCCCCCTCACACCCTTTCTCAGTGGGTGGCCCCATCTTCTTTATCAAGGAGACGTGTTTCTGCTCCCTGAGTTCCCTTCTCTCTATTCAAAATCTGCCATTTCACCCATTGCTGCTTGTGGCTGACAGGCTGTAGGATGTTTTCCAATCATCCCTGCTCCCGTACTAACACCTTGTGCCTTGGGGAGTGGAGGGACCTGTGACTGGCTCCTAACAATAGAACATGGCACGGTGATGTCACTCCTGTGATGATGTTACGTAAGATTGGGACTTCCTTCTTGCTAGCAGACTCTGTTGATTCTCTCCTTTGCTGGCTTTGGTGAAGTAACCCACATATGGAGAGGCCAGCATGGCAAGGAGCTGAGAGCGGTCTCCAGCTAGCAGCTGCAGGGATGTAAGGCCTTTAGTCTGATAGTCATAAGGAACTGAGTCCTGCCAACAACTATGGAAGCTTGGACACTTGGGGCCTCTGATGCGACCCCAGCCCTGGCCAACACCTGGATTGCAGCCTTGTGAGAGATCCTAAAACAGGACTGAGCTAAGCTGTACTTAGATTCCTGCCCACAGAAACTGTGAGATGGTAAATGTGTATTTTAAGTTGCCCAGTGTGCAGTGATTTTGTTACACAGCAGTAGATAACTAATGCACTCCTCTCTCCCTCCTTCCTCAAAATGACCAATGCTTCCTCAATTCCTTTCCAACTCCCCAGCCCATTGCCGCTGCTCTGGATCCTATTCCTTCCTGTCTTTCAGGTTATTTCTCCAGCTTCTGAGTTATCTAAATTCACCTCTTTGCCAATGCTGTCACTCCACGTCCACAGTGGAGATTAACACAGCCCCGATGACCATTTCACTTGATTTTGTGGCCACTGAACCTGGGGGTCCTTGATGGCCAGCCTGGTACTCCCTAGCCCTGCCACTCTCTCCCTCTCCTGGGTCACTAGTTCACACCTTTTCCTCCCTTGATATACCTCCAACACCCCCTCCCCCACCCTTTCTTTCAGCTGGTGACCTTGCTTCCCACTTCCAGAGAGAAAAGAAGCGATCAGTAGAGAACACACAGACCTAGCACCTGCACACTCCCGCCACTGCGTCTGCCAACTCACCTGCACCCGTGTCCCCACATCCTGCTGCCATTTCTCTCAACTGTGATCTGGGACCTTGCCTAAGGCCAGTCTCTCCATCTGTGCAGTAGATCCTACCTCCTCTCACCTGGTCAAGGCCATCACACCAGAATGTCCTCTTTATTTCTCCTGCGTCAGCAATTTGTCCCCCTCTAACAGATTATTTCCAGCTGTATAAAGGAAGGAAGGAAGGAAGGAAGGAAGGAAGGAAGGAAGGAAGGAAGGAAGGAAGGAAGGAGGGAAGGAAGGAAGGAAGGAAGGAAGGAAGGAAGGAAGGAAGGAAGGAAGGAAGGAAAGGCTTTGTTGCACTCATGTCTCTCTCTCTCTCTAGCTACCACTCCATTTTCCTACCCTCCTTTGCAGCAAAATTCCTCCAAAGAGTTGTTTAAAGGTACTGTATCTGATTCCTCTCTCTGAATTCTCTTTTGAACCTCCTTCAGTCAGGCTTGTCCACCCGCTCCCTACCGCCCAAGACCTTGCTCTTGGCAGGTCACCAGTGACCTCCACCTGGCTCAATCCAGCAGACACTGCTCGTCCCCATCCCGCTTAGCCCAGCAGTAGCACGGCCTCCTCCTTCAGACACCGTCTTCACTTGTCTCTGGGACATTCCAGGCTCTCCTCCTCCTGGACTGACGACTCACTCACTCTCCTTTGCTGGTTGCTCTTCTACCCTGCTCTAAATGTTGAGGGAGCCCTAGAACTCAGTTCTCAGACTCCTTTTCTCCCCACACTTACTCCCTTAGTGATCTCATCCATTCTCACAGCTTAAGCATTGCCTATATGCCAAGAGCCTCAGATGGTACGGGCCCAGCATGCATTACTGTCCCAAGCTGCAGGCTCACGTTTCCAACCACCTACTGCACATCTCCACTTAGATGTCTAAGGGCATCGCAATGTCACCGTGTCTAAAACTGAACTCCTAACTGCCCACCCAACACTGTGCCACTTGAGGTCTTCCCCTCTCAGCAATTCTCCCCCCAGTTGCTAATGCCAGAAATCACAGAGTTATCCTTGATTTCTCTTCCTCTCATGTGCCACATCAAACCCATGAGCACATTACATTGGCTGCACTTGTGAAATGCACCCAGGATCTGACCTCTTCTCATCACCTCCACTGCCACCACTCCAGACAAGCCCCCCATGGCCCATTTCTGCAAGAACTTCCTGGCTGTTCTCCCAGCACCCACCCTTGCCCTTCAACCATGTATTCTCAATATAGTCACCAGACAGGTCAGTTTAATACCTAAGTCAGATTGTGTTACTCCTCTAATCAAACTGCAGGAGCTTCTCATCCATACTGCTTAGAATACAAGTCAAAGTTCCTTCAACAGCCTGCTGTAAGGCCTTCTGGGATCTGTCCCCTGCCCCACCCACCACCCTTCATCATTTCTCTGAACTCTCCTACCACTGACCCCTTTTCTCCTTCTGTTCCAGCCACACCCACCTCCTTGCTGTTCCTCACACACAAGCATATTTCCACTTCAAGGTCTCTGCTCTTTCTGCTCCCTCTGTCTGGATCATTCTTGCAGAGTTCACAGATATCTTGCACCTTTCTAAGGTCTTGTGTTCAAATGTCATGTCTTCAGCAGGCCTGCCTTGCCTTACCCTGTTGAAAAGTGCAATATCCCCTGTGCCCAGAATCCCCTTTCCCTCTTCCTGTTGTATCATTCTCTTTATCCCTGCAGGATACACTCTACTAGGTCTCACTTGTTTAGTTATTGGCTGTTGTCTGCCGCCACTATAAAATGTAAACTGCTTGAGGGCAGAAACATTTGATTTTACAGTTCACGTCTGTACCATTAGTGCCTGGCACAAGGTAGAGGCTCAGTAAAAGCTGTGGAATGAATACTGCTGTTAAAAAACACTCAGACTTGGTCTTGAGAGGAGAGTTGGGGTGGTGGGGACTAGAGTGACCCAGAGAGCTTGTGCTCCCACTTCATACCCACAGACTTGACTACGGGTTGAGTGTCCCTTATACAAAATGTTTGGGATCAGAAGTACTTCAGATTTAGGAATATTTGCATGATATTTACTAGTTGAATATTCCATATCCAAAAAATCCAACATCCAAAATATTCCAATAAGCATTTTCTTTAAGCGTCATGTTGGTGTTCAAAAAGTTTTAGATTTTAGAGCATTTTGGATATTGGGATGCTCAACCTGTCATCGTCGTCATCTTTATTTGGATGAGCCATACATTTATATCTTTGTTATTCAAATTCATGTTTCTAGCTGCCTGATAAATGTATCTATGAGAAACTCAGAATGCCCACATTCTGAGTTCATATCCCATGTAGAATTCTTTTTGTACTTCTCATCTCAGATATGGCATGTCATTACCTACCATCCATCCAGTCATCCAGATGAGAAACTGATCAATCACACTTCTGTAAACGTGCAGTGAGTGCTGTCCTATGCCACCAAGGAGCCCAGACACTGGCAGCACAGGGCAATGCACACAGCCCCTTCCTCAAGGAGCTAAGTTTGGTGCAACAGGCATTGTGATAGAGAAATATACTTGGTGCTTTTTGTTATTTTCCCAAGTGGAACTATCTGCTTTTTATGATTATTAAAATAGTATACGCTTCTTATAACAATTTGATTAAAGAAATAAGGCAGGAAATGAAAATCACCTGTAATCTCACATTGAAGAGAGAATTACTATTAATAGGTTGGTATGTATTCCTCCAGATATTTTTCTATGCATTTATAAAGAGAGCTAACCCTTACTGAATTTTTAGCATGGAGTACAAAACTTTATGCTATGTGCTTTAGCATTAATTCATTTTAACCTCACAATGATCCTCTGAGATAGGTACTATTATTACCCCCATTTTATAGACAAGGAAACTGAAGTTTAATGAGGTCAAATAAGATCCCATAGGTTGCACGGTGTCCATCGGTCTACTTAGGCCGAGTTATGTTATGGTGACAATCATCTTCAAAATCTCAGTAGTCGATGATAACAAAGGTCTATTTCTTGCTTATGCTAATGAACCATGACACCCATTAGTCAGCTGTGGCTCTGTTCCATGTTGTCTTTGTTCCAGGGCCTAAGCTAAAGCTGAAGGAGCACCCTCTCTCTGGGATTTAGCTGATAGTCATAACACAGGGGGAAAGGAACATGGCAGAAGCAAACAGTGGCTCTTAAAGCATCCACTTGGGATGGGGATATATATCACTTTTGCTCTCATTTCATTAGCCAGAGCAGGTCATATGACAAGCCTGGTATTAACCAACAGGAAAGAATGACCTTCCCCAAGGGAGGGACAGTAAATATTTTTCAGCAATAACTCAATCCACTGAAAGTACTGAGCTGGGATTTTTAACCCAGTCTGTCATTAGAGCTTAAAAGCTTAACTACTATGCATATACTGTATATATTTTAACTCTAAAAGCAGGAATTCTACACGTATTGCTGAGTACCCTACTTTTTCCTGTTATCTATATTGGACATCTCGCTATATTTATTCATACAGACTTAGAGTATTTTTTTCAAGGCGACAGAGTTTCAGATGGGATATTCCTTTTTGAGATCCCCCTCATTTTTCAAGGTCCAACTCAAGGGCCCTCAGCTACCAGAAGGAGTCATGCTTCCCCTGCTCTCTTGTGGCATTCAGTTTACACTTCATTTCCGTCACATAAGGGCCGTGTCTCAAGTCCTTTGTATACATGTCTCTTTCCTTCACTAGATTTTGAGCACCTCGATGCAAGAATCATATCTATGCATAGATAAAGATTTTTATCTTCCTATGCCTGGGAGTGCTTGACGGGGTTGAGATACAGTTTGTTGATTTTGCAATATTGTGGACTTATCCTCTTTGCTATCGCTGTCACTTCATTGCCTATATTGGTCCTTTTGTACCATTTAAATTTGGTGACTCCTTCAGAATTCTTGCAGAGTTTGTCAGGGAAGGAGGTCTTTGAATAGTTCTGCTTTCCCATACTCGTTAATATTACAGCAGCAATAACATTAAGAAAACAAAATGGAAAATAGGTATTAAATCTCTCCCTTTAGATCCTTAAAAGAAGACTAGTACAGGAGAAACACAAACCAAATATAATTGCTCTAAATCCATATCATCAAGTTGTCCCCTCCCCTCTCTACAGCAAAAGGTACTAAGTAAATGTTCATCCTCAGGAGCAGAGCTGTCAGAGCAATGCTGGGGGCTGAAGCCAGGAATGATGCCACAGTGCCAGGAGCACTTGCTGTTAATAATTATCTGAGAGAGGGTCTTGTCACACGTCCTCAAACACACAGAACACGCCCAGGGTTCAAAATCTCCCTTTCATGTGCGCAGAATGTTTATTTTCGTTTTTAAGAGTGACAAATAAAAATGGATTTCTAATCTGCATCACAACCACAGAGCCTTCTCCTTTGAAGAAAAGCCCTTCCCTGACACAAAGCCCATGGCCATCTGGAAGAAACGCCACCCTCCTAAGCAGATCAGCCACAGGTTCCATCACACTGGGGCGGGTTTGCTCGAAAACAGGCATCTTGCCTGTATTCCTACCCGGTCCTTAACAATAACCAGCATTGTCCTCTCCTTCTCATTCTAACTGGGCACCTATGTGTGTGGCATCGCGGGGCCTTTTCCTGAGAAACCCTAGGACAAATGCTGCATCCTCTCTTGTCCCAAAGCCAGCTTTGTTGACAGGTGGTGCTTTGGAAAAGCAGCATGAGCAGGGCCCAAACCAACCAAACCTGACACAGTTTTTAAAAGTGTGGTGTGTGTGTACAGGTGCACAGCAAGCTTTCGCTTGTAAGAAGGTGCCCCCAGGGGGCCTCCCCTCCTTCCTCAGAGCCCGTCCCCCGCAGGCCCCTCGGTAGCACAGCCAGATTTCCGCCCTCACCCTGCAGTGCGAGGAGCCTTTCGCCTCAGTGCGCTGAGCCCGCTCCTGCTGTAGGGACCGGCTGGGGTGTGAAAGCGGCTCTCTGCCGGCCGCAGGACGTTATCGCCGCTCTCCACGCCGCTTCCCCTCACGTATCCTGTGCCAATGCTGTGTCAAGCCCATCTGACATTTTTCAAAGTGTCTCTAGCATCATTTCCTGAGCCTGAGTACTTGCTTGAGTTGCAAAATGGCATCCAAACTGAGAACTCTTTTTGCAGTTTCACTCAGGATTATTGGGACCGCAGACTTCCAGAGGCCGGGGCAAACACTCTTATCAGCAGAGAGAGATGGCCCAGCTTTCCTGCGACTCCCAGTAGTTTGCAAACCAGAGCAAGTTTGTGCGTTTTTATCTAAGAAGAGACCTGCTCTTCCAGTAAAAAAAAAAAAAAAAGAAAGGAAAAGAAAAAAATTACAATTGAAATTAAACCATTCCCTATCCTCACAGATGAATTCTGCACCCATGCCTCCTCTCTCGGGGGCTAGGAGCAAGCGGCACGGAGGTACTAGGAGGGTGGCTCAGGGCACAGGTGGCGGGTGTGTGAGTCTCTGCTTTGCCTCTGCCCAGCTCACTGTGAATAATGCAGCCTGACAAGATTTCTCCTTTCCTTTCGCCTTCCTCCTAACCCTCTCAGCCCCCAGTGCTTACATCATCCTAGTTGGATTTAAATAGCTAACTGTGCCATGTTCTCCTGGATACAAACGGCCGGATTGGCCACGTCCCCAGCTGGCCTCTACCTACAGAAAGGCAGGAGGTAGAGCTTTGGGGCCAATGGCTGCCAGAGCTCTGCCGGTGCTGGAATCCAATGGGTTTCCTGTCACTAAGGGAGGGAACACCGTGGAGGCACGAGAGGTCTGTCCGTGCGTGGCACTACTTGCATGCCTGAGCAATGAGTTGTGTTGTGTTAATCTTTCTCCATCCTGGGTATAAAGGGAAAAGATAATATGTGTCCTTTGTTTACTCCTATTTAACTGCAACTAGATTATACATTCAAACTCAGTGGTTAACTGATGGAATAATTTCAGCTCAAAGGAAAAAAAAGAAATCAAGATGGATAGAAAATCTCTGGAAACTGCAGCCTTTCCCTTTTCATTTTAAGGATAAATTAGCTACATTCTTGGGGCAGCAAAATGTTGTATAAATATCAAACTGAGTTGAACTCCATTGTGCTCGACAACAAATGCTTTTAATTATTTTAACTTTTTTTTAAAGTAATGAATTATGAGTTCAGCAGTCTGCTAAGCTGTTGTTGTCTTCAATAAGAACTCTTGCAAAGAAAAAGGCTAGACGAGAAAAGGAAGCTAAGAGTGAGACTAATGCAACCCACTGGAATCATATCATTCTAGAATTTTAATTAAGTAAACCTAAAAGCACCAGAGAGCCATCTACACAAATAATAGGCTGAAAGTTATGAGGCTGTGTTTAATCCTGCAATCATTGTTCAAAGAATAACTGGAAAACCATAACCCTCAATGCAACCTGCAAAGAAAATGAACACACAGGAGCAGGAGATGGGGCACAGAGAGAACTTCTGGCTTCCAATTCAGAAAACATAATTAAAATCCTTGCAGAAGGCACGAGGTTTGAGATAAAGTATAATGAAAATTACACAGACGCATATACACATACATATGCCTTTACAAGGAAATTAAGCCACAATCAATTTAAATGATAAAAATAAAATTGAAAGTTCGCTCCATGTTTTTATAAGGAATAAAACTAGTCCCTGTAAAGTCACTTCCTTGTATGACAGGACACTTGTGGTAGATGCTACACGATCCATGCAGTCACCTTTTAGCTAATTCTGGCCTTTGCCAGGACCCACAAGCCTTGTCAGGCCAGGCCTCAGTACTCTTCTTGACTAGGGTCAAGCATAACAAAGAACTATATTTAGTAACACACAGGTGATGGGTTAGAAAAAGTAATCCACTTTGGACAAGTGGAGGCTAGCTCTAGTAGCCCACAGCTGAGGCTACTAGATGGAATATATTTAGAATCCTAGCAGCATTTGGACACAGGCTTCCAGATCTCAGAGCAAAATTAAATACACCCCCTTATTCCAAATAAATTAATAAATAACCCATGAGTTAGTGACTTTACACTTCAGTGCTTCCTAAATGAAATGTGATTTTCCATGTTGAGATGTAATAATGTTGGGTAGGCTGTTAGCTACATTATTTTTTATACTTTTTTGTATATTTAAACAATTTCACAGTTTGTAAAGTCTACATACCATTTGACCCAATAATTCCACTTAGAGGAACTTATTCTATAGATATATACAAGCATTGTTTGTGATAATAGAAGATTGCAAATAACCTAAAAGTTATTTTAATGTGTATTAGAACTTGTATGCATATTATGCTATAGCCACGCAGGGGAAAACTATGTTGCCCATCAAAAGAATAAGGCAGCACTGCCGGTCCTGCTGTGGAACGGTTTCTACAATACAGCATTAAGAGATGAAAGCAAGGGGAAGAATGGAGTGTACAAAATGCTGCCATTTGTGTTTTTCAAAAAACGATTATAAATACATGTATGCAGGGACTCTCTAGAAGGCTATAACCCACCTTTCACAAAAAGATAACAGCTGTGGTCTCTGGGGAGGGGTAGCGTGGCTGGGGGACACGAACTCACTTTCAATGTCATTACCAGGGTTTTTATTTCCAGTTTAATTCAACTTTATTGAGATATACCATTTGATGAGTTTTGACAAATAAATGTTACGCTCTTTTATACTCTTTGTGTATGTATTACAAAAGATAATTTTAAGGAAAAATAATCTGTTTGAGCTAGAGTCTTTAGAAGTTCTATGAAGTATTTATATCAAACACCTTTTTTGGTCTATAAACCAGTAGTAGGAGGTGGTCACTTTGGGAAGATCAATTATTCTGATCTTAAAGGTAAATGTCTCACCTGACAATGACTCACCTGGGAAAGGAAGGATGGGAGGTGATCAGGAGAAGAGAGCTCCAGGGGACTGCTTTTGCTTCCAAGAGATAAAAGCACCTCCATCTAGAGAGAGGATGAGACTAGAAGTCTCTTTATTTTATAATCATCATGTCTAAAGGTAAGGAGGTCTTTCTGAAACATTTGTTTATGGCCTAATGTTTCTAGACTCCTCAATATACGTAAGAATTAGTCTGTGTGCTAAAGCCAATTTAATGTTCTGGTTGTACCTTCTGCCAGCTTAGCAGGTGGAGTTCCACTTCACCTCAAAGTTGCCATGTCAACTTGGTCAGAGGACTTTATCCCCTGCTCTGTCAAGAAGGCCCTTTGGCACCAGTGCAAAGTAACGGCTGGGAAGGCCACAGAGCAGGGACGTGGTGAATTAACCCCATCAAAGAGAGGCTAGGCCAGAGGCCGAACATGTGAGGAAGAGGCTAGGGATGTTACGATCGTTCTTCCTGAGCTGTCTAAGGCGTGATCAGTTTGTGACCAAACACTGTCATGTCATTCTCTAGTTGTTTCACATTTACAAAGCCTGTTTCCTGAGCTAGAATGCAAGGCTTCCCAAGGAAAGAGAATTTTTTTCTCCTCTTATTTTTCCTCCTTTTCCTTCTTCTCCTTTTATCCCCAAAGCACTTAGTAAATGTGAAGAAAGGGAAGGGAGGGAGGGAGGGAAGAAGGGAGGGAAGAAGGAAGGAAGGAAGGAAGGGCAGAACTATTGCCTAAATGCCAGTGGAGTTGTTAAGGTAAGTATAAGGCAAGGTGAGTATACAACCTAAATTAAAACAGAGCTAAATTTTCAAAATTTTAGCCTTTGGACAGTGTATCTAGAGGGGCTACACTTTAGACTGGTGGATAGACACATAGCTGCCATATGTCAGTTGACTCCAGGGATCCCTGAGCATAGAGAGTGCAGCCCTCAGAACCTTCTGGGACTCGCATTTATGTGGAGAAGGTAAGACCACTTTCCTGTGGGGGCCAGCCTACCCAAGTGTGGATCGAGCTCCCCCATTCCCTAGCTGTGCAAACTTGAGCAAGGGACTTAATTCCTTATGCTTCATTTTCCTCTTGTAGAAAATGGGGCTAATGACAGTACCTCTATCACAAGGTTATTATGAAGAATAAATTTAACATATATGTATAAATATAAACATTAATACAGGTGTGTTCTTAGCATAAGATCAGGCACACAGGCTATATGATAAATATACAACTGGGCACAGTGGCTCACGCCTGTAATCCCAGCACTTTGGGAGGCCAAGGAGGAAGGATCACTTGAGGCCAGGAGTTCGAGACCAACCTAGGAAATATAGCAAGACTCCATCTCTACCAAAACTCTAAAAATCAGCCTGGTATGGTGGTCCACACCTGCAGTCCTAGGTGTGCTGAGGTGGGAGGATCACTTGAGCCTAGGAATTTAAGGTTGCAGTGAGCTATGATGACACTATTGCACTGTAGCCCAGGCGTCAGAGTGAGACCCTGTCTCAAAAAAAAAATTAGCTATTATAGTATTAACATCACTAAATTATTTAAGGTTTCCCCTACCTTATTAAATAGTTTAGTGACATTAACAGTGGGATCACCATTCTGCCAATGGCTCAGGCGTTCTCTGTGCTCTGGGTAATGATGGCATATATAATGTTGCATGGCAGGGAAAAGGCTAATTGATGTTTAGTAAAGATGGGGTTTAAGCGACATTCTAGTGGCTGTACAATCATGCAGCCCACCCAAGGAAAAGACCTGAATGTACTGCACGTATGGAAATGTTAGTTATTAAAACATGTTTACAGGAAAATCCCATTTCCTGTCACAAATATCACAAGAGAAAGAATTCATGAGGACAGCCTAGTGAAGGCAATATTTGCCGTCACACCCCGAGCAGGAGGCAGCCTTGCCTTTTGGAAACGCTGACTTCCCCCATCAGAGGCAGAGTAATTCCTGCGTCAGTATATTATATTCTTCTTCCAATGGGCTCATCTATCTAATGTGAATTCAATTTAGAGGATGCTGCCAGACAGAATTAAATATATTAGTTTGAAAAATTACAGGGAAAGTGTGTTTATAACAGTTCCATTTTGATTGAATCAATTCTCTAAGCGTTTATTTTTTAAGAGTCCTAGAGGTCTTTCTTGTAGGGTGCGGCTCCCAGATAGACTTTGCATTACATCATCTAATGCAAGAAAGGACCCCACAATGTTTTATTTGGGGCCTTCAATAACTATCCACGGGGACTTCAAGTGTGAAATATCATTTACCACAGGCATTTCCACAAGCAAATTATTCCATCTCTTTTCTGGATTAATTGTTAATCTGTGTTTCCTAGGGAGGTCAGATCACAGCAAAAGGGTCATGATAGGACATGACTGATAAGAAGATCTCAAATACCAAATACAGATAACACACATGATGGCACCAGTTGTGATTAAGATTCTTATACAAGAAATAATAATAATCTTTTATGAAACACCTGCTGTTGGCCAGGCTTTGCAAAAGGCACTTTATATATATTAATGCCATGTCATTGATTCATCATGATAACACTCATGCGTTTATTTTATAGATGATGAAGTTAAGATTCAGAAAAATTCAGTGAGGTCAAAATAAGTTGCCAAGATCCATAACTGGCTAAAAGCAAAGCTGGCATTTGAACCCAAGTCTGGTTGACTCTGAAGTGCGTGCTTTTTTGCACCCTACTGACTCATTGGTGTCAGGATTCAACAGATAAAAGTGGGACAGTAAGTTATAATCATGAAATATATGGCCTTTTCCCACCACCACTTCAGAGATATTCCCTCAGCATAAATTCAATCATTTAACAAGTATTTATTTTAAAAAATTATAGTCACTTTAGGTTCATTCTTCATTGTTAAAGAGTAATATTGGGAGAAGTATATTGTCTTTTTTATGAGAACTTGCTCCTTCCCACCGATGAAACTCCAGTGCTCCTTTTGAGATTTAATATTAATATTCTTTTTGAGGATAATTAACTCCCTTTGTATTAAACAGAAATTCATAACAGAGAATTAGAATATAGAACTGAAAAGTACTCAAAATACAGTTCAGATTTTTTAAATGACAAAAACACTGGGAAAATAGTATAGTATCTATAGGAGTTCTAGAAAGAATGCAATATTCAAAAAGCTAATAGGTGAGAATGTTCTAGGATTAAAACACAAATCCTCGGATTGAAGAAGCACAAGAAATATTCAGTAGAATAAATAAAATAAACTCCATTTAGGTACATATGGTAAAACTGTGGAATCTCAAAAATAAACCTTAGCACAATTCAAAAATAACCAGGAAAAAAAGGCACATTGTCTGCAAAGGAAATCAATTAGACTGAGAGCCGACATTTCACTAGTAAGAAATAAGACCACAATATAATAGGAAAATATCTTTAAAACTGCTGACTCAGAATTCTATACCTAATTAAATTATCATTCAAGAATACGTGTGAAATAAAGACATTTTCAGATGGAGACTAAGAGAATTTTCCATTCAGAAATGTATTTTATTAACATAAAAGAATTCCTTAAGGGTATATTACAGGGAGTAGGAAAAGCGAACCCATGAGAAAAGAATCAAGAAGCATTAAATTAGCCATGAACAATCTGAAAATGAAATTAAGAAAATAATTCTGGCCAAGCATAGTGGCTCACGCCTATAATCCTAGCACCGTGGGAGGCAGAGGCAGGAGGACCACTTGAAGCCAGGAGGTCATTCCCAGCCTGAGTAACATAGCAAGACCCTGTCTCTAAAAAGTAAAAAAATTAGCTGGGCATAGTGGTACACCTACAGTCCCAGCTACTCAGGAGGCTGAGCCAGAAGGATAGCTTGAGCCCAGGACTTTGCGTTGCACTGAGCTATGATGACAACACTGCACTCCAGCTCAGGCAATGGAATGAGACCCTGTCTCAAAAAGAAAGAAAAAAAGAAAGAAAATGATTCCATTTATACTAGAATGAAAAAGAATAAGTTTAGGAATAAACTTAACAAAAGACATGTAAAACTAGTATTCAAGACATTGTTGAAAGAAATTAAAGAATTCCTAAATAAATGGAAAGACATCCCATGTTCATGGATTGAAAGATTTAATACTATTAAAATGGCAATACTTCCATATTCATCTCCAGATTCAATCCCTATCAAAATCTCAGCTGGAGCTGAGTGTCATGGTGCATGCCTATAGTTCCAGTTACTTGGGAGGCTGAGGTAGGAGGATCACTTGGGCCAAGAAGTTAGAGGCTGCAGTGAGCTATGTTCATGCCACTGCACTCCAGCCTAGGCAATAGAGTGACATCCTGTCTCTTAAAAAGAAAAAAAAAAAACAACACAAAAAACCCAGCTGGCATTTCTTTGCAGAAATTGAGAAGATGAGACTAAATTTCATATGTAAATACAGGGGACCCAGAATAGCCAAAACAATTTTTAAAAAGAAGAACCAAGTTGGAGGACTCCTACTTCCAGCTTCCAAAGTTTATTACAAAGTTATAGTAGTGAAGATAGTGTGGTACTGACTTAACAACAAACATACAGATTAATACAATAGACTTAGAGTCTAAAAACATTTTATCTTAAAATAATACATTTATTTTTAAAATACAACAATATTTTATTTTTTATAAAATTTAATTTTTATTAAATGAAAATTTTATTTTCATTTAATTATTTAAAAACAACTTATTTTAATAAAGTTAATCTTTATTAAATATATTTTATTTTTTATTTACTGTCAATTCATTTTTGACAAGGGTGCATGACATTAAATGGCAAAGAAGAATCTTTCTCAACGGATGATACTGGGATAACTGGATAGCCATATACAAAAGAGTAAAGTTGGACCTCTTCCTCACTCCATAAAACAAAGCTAACTAAAAATGGATCATAGACCTAAATGGAAGATCTACAACTATAAAATTCTTAGAAGAAACATAGGAAGAAATTCTCATGACCATGGATTAGGCAAAGCCTTCTTAGATGACACCAAAAGTATAAGCGACAAAAGAAAAAAAAATACATAAATTGGACTTACTCAAGATAAAAAACTTTTTTGCTTCAAAGAACACCATCAAGAAAGTGAAAAACAACTTACAGAGTGGGAAAAAATATTTGTAATCATATATCAAATAAGGGATTTATATCTAATTACTGTAAAAAAACAACCCAATTTTAAAATGGGCAAAGAGTCTGAATCTCCAAAGAAGATACATAAATGGCCAATAAACACATGAAAAGATGCTCAACATCATTAGTCATTAGGGAAATGAAAACCTAAACCTCAGTGAGATACCACTTCCCACACACTAGAAAGGCTATAATCACAAAGACAGGTAATAAGTGTTGGTGAGGATGTGGAGACACCAGAACCCTCATACGTTGCTGGTGGGAATGTAAAATGACACAACCTCTTTAGAATACAGTCTGGGAGTTCCCCAAAAGCCTAAATTGAGAGTTACCATTTGACTCAACTAATTTCACTCCTAATTGAATATATACCCAAGAAAATGAAATATGTATGTTCACACAAAAACTTGCACAGGAATGTTCATAGCAGCATTATTCATAGTAGCCAAAGGGTGGAAACAAATGTCCACTAACTGATGAATGGACAAATACAATGTATATCTGTACAATGGAATATCATTCAGCCATGGAAAGGAATGAAGGACTGATACATACTACAACATAGATGAACCTTGAAAACATTATGCTATGTAAAAGAAGCCAGTCACAAAAGTCTATATATTGTATTATTCCATTTCTCTGAAATATCTAGAATAAGCAAATCTAGCAGATGAAAACAGATTCGCGGCTGCCTAGGGCTGAGAGGGTTGTGGGGAAATGGAGCGGAGTGACTGTTAATGGGTATAATGTTTTTTTGGGCTCACGAAAATGTTCTGAAGTTGATTGTGCTCATGGTTACACAACCCTGTGAATATACTAAAAACCACTGCATTGTACAGTTAAAGTAGGTACACTGTATATGAGTTATATCTCAATAAAGATTTTTTTAAAAGCCACAGAGTAAAAAAATTGATATAGTCAAATTTAAACAAGAATTGCCTGTATGAAACAATAGTAACAAAAGCACTAATGGAGATTATAAAAAGAAAGATGGAACTAAAATGCTAGAAATGATAATATGTATTTATTAAGAAATAAAACATTTATTTCTTATTTGACAAGAAATAAAACATTCGAAGGTCCTTATTTTGTTTGAAAGGAAAGCAAGAGATATTGATTAACCTATAAGACTGTCAAACAGTATGCTTGTTATATTTGCATAATATGTATGATCATTTGAAGGACAATATCAGTTTTATAAAAGGCAAAAAAGGAGAAAAAAGAAAAAACATGATGAACAGAGAGCACAAAGTAAGATTAAAGAATAAATCCATTACAGCATGTAATCACAATAATGTAAATGGAATAAATTCACCAGTTAAAGGCTGAGACTCAGATTTAATTTAAACAAACCCAGATATATGTTGTGTTTTTTAAAATTATATTTTCTAACTGTTTGTTCCTGATAATTAGGATGAAATTACATCCCAATATTTTTCTTTGTCTTGTTCCTGACTTTAAATGGGATGCTTTTAGCATTTCATCATTAAGGACAATATTTGCTTAGGGTTTTGGTAGATGCCCCTTTTCAAGTTAAGAAATATTTCTTTCTTCCTAGTTCTCAATGAGAAATTACATTCAGAGTGTTGGGAGAAAATAACTGTTAACTTAGAATTCTATAAACAGCTAAACTATAATTAAAGGATGAGGATGAAATAAAAAGATATACCATTTACAACACCATAAAAAACTATGAGGTACCTAGAAATAAATATAACAAAAGATGTGAAACTTTTATGGAGAAGGCTCTAAAACTTCATTAAAAGATATAAAAGAAAATCTGAATAAATAACGAGATATACCCTGTTCATGTACAGAAAGACAATAGCTTAACAGTAGCAGTTCTCCTAAATGTACACTATAAATTTAATAAATTCTATTCAAAATTCTGGGGAAGGTTTTTTCACTGACTTTGACAAACAGATCAGAAAATCCATTCAGAAGAATAAAGGGGGTTAATACAACATGGTGCGTTCCCGTGAAAAAAATAAATAAAAAAAAAAAAGAATAAAGGGGTTAAGAACAACCAAAGCAATTTGAAACAGTGTAAAGAAAAAGAATTCCCCCTAACAGAGATCAAGACTTAAGATAAAGTTATAATAATTAAAATATTCTGGCATCAGCATTTGGATAAATAGGTTAATAGAACAGATTTTCTGAAACACCTAGATACACATATAAATAGGAACTTGGAATATGGCAGAGGTGACATTGCAAATCAGCAGGGAAAGGACGAGTATTCAATAAATGGCATTAGGACTATTGGTTAGTATAATAATGTTTTCAAAAGGAAAAATTAGATTCATACCTCATTGCATGGACAAAAATAAATTTCAGGTGTGTTAAGGTAAAGCTATAAACATTTGGAACTATAGGAAAATATTTATATAACATCCAAGAAGAAGAGGGTTTCTTAAGCAATACAAAAGCAAAAGTTATCGTGGGAAAGTAAAAATTGAACTATATGGTTTTAAAAAACTTAATGACAAATGTAAAGAGACGAACACAGACTTGGAGAAAATAGTGGTATCTCAAATTTTCAACCAAGGATTACTATTCAAATTATAAAATAAGTTCCTACAAATAGGCAAAGAAAAGAGAAATGACCAAACATCAAAAAAGCAAAAGATATGAAGAAGCAATTAGCAGATGACCATTAAATGGTCTATAGACACATGACAATGTGCTCAACCTCATTATTAGTCAAGGAGATGCAAATTAAAACAAGTAGATATTTCATGCCTATTACAGTGGACATTAAAAAAAAAAAACTCTGACAATAGCTACAGTTGGTGAGAACGGAGAAATGGAAATTTACATCCACTGCCAGTGGGAGTGTGAAATGACATAACCACTGTAGAGAGCAATTTGGCAACACCTGGTAAAGTTAATGCATAACCTATGACCAACAATTTCACCACTATGTGTCTAGAAGTTTCCAAGAGACACATAGGCCCAAGGAGATACAAGCAAAAGAACAATCTTTTCAGCACTCTATATAATAGCTAAAAAGTAGAATAAAGCTATCTGACTTCAGGAGCAAAATGGGCAAATAAAATGTGGATTATGCATATAATGCAACATTGCATGGCCATTATAATGAGTGAACTAGATCATTCATTATAAAATACATAATGATAAGCTTAAAAGATGCAAAATACATATTTATATAGAATATAATTTACATAATATTTAAAATACATGAAGTAGTAGTACATATTATTTACCATACATTAAAGGTACAAAAATCTTCCTGGTTATGATTCATATCTATCAAGGGGAGAGAGAGAAGCCTCCTAATCCACGTGTCCTAATAATACAACATCTAGAAAGGCCCTTGAATTTACACATCATAAAAGAAGAAAAGAGGATTTTTTTTAGAACAACGGAGTCCCTAAGGAGAATTCAGCACTATTTATGTTTGTATGCACAAAGAACCCTAAAGGACATTCAATGGGTTCTGTTATCAATCGCTAGTTCTGCTAGTTCTTCACTAAGGAACTGGTGATAATATCCCTCGACCAGTAGAGCTAAGAGAACAGGTCTTGCTGGGCTCCAGTCTTCTGCAAGTCTCCCTTACCCAGCCTGGTTTGCACCAGAAAATCTACTTCCTGCTTCCATTAGATGCATTCCTGTGTTTCCTTTGGTACCCGCCAGAAGTACCGTACAGGCCTGGCACCCGAGTTTTACCTGCTGACTTCTGTTGAAGACTCTACAGTACAACTCTACCTCTCCGATTGCTCTAGGCCTGTACTTGTGCCTATTCTGGGTGCCGCCTCCCTGGGCAGGGTTAGAGTTCCTCTGGGTGGCACAGTGCTGGGCGGAGGGCCTTTAAATCCTCTTTGGCTTGGAGTGATAGATCTATAATCCCTCCTGAGCTCCTGTTAACACACACATGTGTGCACACACGTATGCTTATATATACACAAACACATGTACACACATATGCACAAACTTATAGACACAAAGAAACATACAAATACCTTCACCACTCCTTCTGCAACAGGAGTCAAGGCCGCTTAATTACTCAAAATCCCATTATCGTGTAAATATTGTGGGGCAGCTCTGATTTTATAATGGAAGACAATGGGAATGACAGAATTTGCTATTCACAAACACACAGATCTCAAATGTCAAATGACAACTGTCTGATACCATTGGAATGATTATAACACAATAGCCCTTCCCTACCCCTAAGCCCAAATCCTGTGAATTTCCTTTTCTTTTGCACTTTGGGAGCAAAGTGGACTTCATGCTCTTCAGTTCTTACCCCATTACCACTCCCGCCTGTGAGGTCCCTCTCTAGTTTTATTATTGTACTTCATTTGATTTTTCCCTTTGTACCTGATTCCACTTTCATTTTCCATCCCCCATCCGCCATCCCCCCAGGCATCCTCTGTAACGGGTTTGTTTGATATTTGCCCAGTTGTTATTTGTCCTATTGCTTTGCTGCTGGGATGGCACACAAGATGTTTGTCTCTGATTCATTATGCTGGTTCATTTTTATTAAGCAGCCATAAAATCTTAGGTGTCGTTGGGGAGTGGAATCCACTGTGGCACTAATAGCTACATGATGTGAACATCTGTTTAATTTTGACAGTGGGTCCAGAAGTGTCTGTTATATTGTTTTCTTTGTACACAGAACTTAGCTCACAAGATCACACTCTCGTGAAGAAAAAAAAAATTGTTCTTTAAGTTGGGAAAACGCTCATTTGTCATGAACGAGTTAAGAGTGTTTTTGTCCGCAAGCAGAGGGTGCCGTGACTGTTCCATGAAGACTCCTTTCTATGTTGAGACCGAGTTTGTCGGATCAAACCCCACGTTTGGGCTTCCCTGGAACCTGGTCCATAGGTGGCAGTCTCCCTTCATCGTTCCTGGACCGCAAACCTCGGTCCTGGCATCTGCCTGTGATACCAGTTTCCTTTGCTCTTTCTTCGGGTTTCTTAACAGTTAACGTTCCCTCCACTCAACCTCCCCCTCCTCCACACAGAGAGGGTAGCGACTAGATCTCCAGAGTGGAGCAAAAGACAAAAGAAACTTCACCTGGAACCAAAGTCAGGCGGTCTGGGTCGTGCCTGTTCTCCGTGCGATCGTTGTGGAATTGCGCTGAGGCTCTCTTGCAGAATTGCTCTGTAAATGGCAAGAAAAAAAAAGTGTCTTTCACTATAAACAGAAAATAAAGCTTTCACAAATTGTCATATTTTTAAGAAGCAATCATGCTGATGCAAGTTTTTATCCTCCCTGTTTAGTCCTGCCTCCCCTGCCTGCCAACACACCCCCACAGAATTTGGAATTAATCTTTGGGAGTGGACTGTAATCAGGCATCTCCCCCACACGTGCCCGCCTCTCACCCAGCCCTTCCTAGAGCCTATTCAACAAGAGACAGAACAGTCATGAGCAGAGATGAGTGAGTGTGTGTGTGTGTGTGTGTGTGTGTGTGTGTGCATAGCCCTCCTATGCAGAGAATTCTAGATGGAGAGTCAGAGGGAAACCAAGAGATCCAGGAAAGGGGCACCACCTTCTCACTTCCTTCCACCCCACTCACCCTGTGCCCAGGGAGAGAAGGCGAGTGCAGCACCACCCCAGGCCCAGGCCCTTTTGAGCAAGCCCACCCCGGGTTTCTCATCAGTCAGCATTGCCCGCCTGGCCCCCACTGTTAATGGAGCCAAAGGGAGTTTAAATCATTAGCAAGTGTCAAAACGCCTGAGGATTGTGCTGTCTGTGAAGCCAAATGGAGTGGTTCATTAGCATTTGTAAAAACCGCCTTGACAAAAAAGGTTGAACTGGGCGCTGGGGGTGGATTTTGTGTATTCCACTTGAATTAGCAAGTAGAATACATTTTAAATCTTATCAACACCTCAGTTCAGAAAAGGACACCCACTAAGGAAGGGAAGGGCTTCCTTGTCTTTGCTGGAAGGAGTCTTTCCCTGCTCCAAGGTGCTTCTCCTCCCCAGATTAGACACCTAATTAGATGCCTGTTTCCTCTTTCTTCCCCAGACATGCACAGGGCTCAGAGATTGTTGCTCAGGCTTTGGGACAAAGCAGATACAAGATGTCCTGGGTGTTAATGGCAAATCGGAGGTAGCCAGTGGTCAGCCTGCTCTAACAGGGGCCAAATACAATGTTCCTCCAAAGGACTAGTGCCTGGGCTAGGAGGGGGATGGAGTGGGTGGAGGAGGTAGAGATGGCGGTGGAGGGGATGGAGTAGACGAGATGGCAGAGGTGGAGGGGTGGAAGAGACCTGGCAGAAACCTGGTTCAGGTTGGAACAGAGCAGCCACAGCTATGACAAGTGGCCTCTGACACAGGAGAAGACTTTGGAACAGTCTGTCTCAGCTGTTTGGCCACTCTACTGCACACACCTGGACTCACTGGGCATGCTTCTGAGGAACCAAGCCCATCTCTTTCTGCTAGGCTGACTTCAGGGGAAATAGTCCCTCCTGCCTATCTGGGCGGTGTTCAGCCTGGCCTGGTGGCCGGAAGCCTGTGACCTGGGCCATCCAGCTAGGAATGCAGGATCTGGGCACATACCCACCAGGGTGCTGAGGTCACTTCTCTTTCAACCCTAATTATTTTTGAGGTGGGAAGGTCTGGTCATTTATGAGATAGACTCTATCAGGAAGTCACGTTAATTTATGACACCGGAAATGACTCTTTAAAACTGATATTGCAAAGATGGTGGGTTGTTAAAAAAAAAACAGGCAAGGAAACAGGATTTGAGCTTAGTTTCTTCTCTCTGAATTAGCCCTTAGTCAACTATAATTCTCTGCTTTACCATCTTGTGCCTTTGGCTGATGCTGAAGTGCACACAAACAAGGGGCACGAATGCAGAAAGTTCGAGAACGGGCCATCTTTCCTCTCTCTAGGCCCTTTACCTTGAAAAGCTCTGCGTATTCAGATTTTTTCTTCTCATATGAAAAAAAAAAAACTGCTTAAAAGCATCACCAAGTTCTCAAAATCTGTAAAATAAAGCCTTAGCAAGGTATTAAATTCTGCTGGAACAGGAGCCCAGCAGGCCTTCCTGCTTCATCTCCCACACCTGGCATTGTGTCAGACTGCCCCAGTGCTTGGAAACCAGGCTCGGGGCCACACCTCAGTTTCTGCCCAGCCCTCAGCTCCCCCCGAGCGCCCTCCAGGCCTCAGTGTGTGTCCTCTGACACCCAGCACAACATCTCCCATCAGTAAAGCTCAGCCATCATTGGGATTTGAAGTCAAACCGCGTCAGCTTATAAAAATAAACACAAGCATCAGGCAACTCCTACTTCATTCAACTTAAGAGGCACCATTTATTCCCTTCTAAGAGAAGAGAATTAGTCATGTAAAACTGGAAATGAATGAGCTAATGAAGAGAGGGATAAAGAATATTCAGCCTCTCCAGAATTCAAAGACTTCTGAACTGTTTGTGAAAATAAGGAAATGCCAAATTTGGCAAATCAAATTAACAAATTTAGAAGAAATTACACTGGTCATTGCTGCCAGAGTCACAGTGAGACATACGCTCCCAGGACTTCCAGCAATGCAAATAGTGCAGCACTTCTCAAAGTCATTTTGCAAAATGTCTCAGGAACCTTAAACATTTTTTTAAATTACACACGTGGCTCATATTCTATGCCTATTGGACAGTGCTATATCAGACAATTGAATTTTTAAAAAAAGACAAAAAATTGCTTAGGTGAGGTTATCCCTGGGTTCTTAAATTATGGGTGATTTTAGTTTTATTCTTTAAAATCTTCAGTATTGTCTCTGCTTTCTCAATGAGCATTTATTTCTAATACTTCACTTCTTTTGTGGAGCCCTCCCCAGTCTCCCAGACTGGTGTTAGATGCAGTGTAACTCTCTACACTTTTTCTCTGTGGCAAATATTAGCGTTTGAAGCTATGTGCTGTCTGACTGATTTGTGTCTGCCTGCTCGGCAGCCCCCCAAGTCCATGCATCTGGGACCCACGTCTGTTTCGCTCACCTTTGTGTCCCTAGCACCTAGCTCTGTGCATTTAGCATGCAGTAAGTATTTAATAAAGACTGATTAGATGAATGAACAAATAAATGATTTTTTAAAAAGTCAGTTTTCAAAAACAGAAAAGTCCAAGTCACTATAACTATAAAATCAAGGATGTCATCATTTATGAGCCGTATCTGGAAACCTCAGTGAAAGGGTGGTCAGAACAGATTTTGGAGGTGTTGCAGCCACGAAATCTGCTGCAGGGAGAGCAACTGCTCAAGGGCCCCAGCTGCTGTGCTCTGAATCCATCAACAGTTCTACTGTACTATGGCATATTTTTTTTCCTTACATACGATTGTATGTGTGGGATAAATTGCTAGAAGTGGACTGATGGGATCAAAGGGTGAGGATACCTGAATTTTACTGCCAAACTGCTCTCCATAGAGGTTAGAGCAATCTGTACCCACCAGCGTGACTTCACACCCTTGCCAGCACACTGTGTTATCGATCTTTCAATCCGTGTCACTCTGACAGGTTAAAAATGTAACTTTGCATTTTTCTAATTATCAGTGAAGTCAAGAATGTTTTTATACTTTTAGGAACCATTTTTGTTCTTTTTCTGTGAAACTTCTGTTCACATTTTTTGCTCATTACTCTGTTGGACTTTCTTACTCTTTTAAAATTGATTTGTAAGAGATCTTTATACTTTAGCAAATTTACACTTTAGTTAAGATATCAATGTGCTAGATTTTTCCCAGTTAGAACTTGACTTGTTTTTTAACTTGGTTTACAGTGTTTAGTTTTGTTTTGCCTGGAAGAATTTTTTAAATTTCAGAATTGGTTGAATTTGTCATTTTTTTTTTTCTTTTACAACCTCTATAATACATTTTGAGTCATACTTAGGCCCTCTTCACTCTGACATTTTAAAAAATTCTAAAAAATATAATTCTAAAAAATTAGTTTTTAAAATATTTTTAAATTAAAAGAAAAATTCTCCTATGTTTTCTTCTGGCTCCCTTCCTAGACATCTTTTACAATCCCCAGAATTTGTGAATGATAGGATAGTCATTCTCATGATTAAGTTACATTATTTGACACAGTTGACTTTGAAAAAGGGAGATTATCCTGCGTGAATCTGACCAAATCAGATGAGATCTTGAAAGAGAATGAATGAGATGGGAGGATCACTTGAGGCCGGGAGTTTGAGACCAGCCTGAGCAAGAGGGAGACCCTGTCTCTACAAAATATAGAATTAGCCAGGCACGGTGGCACACCTGTAGTTCCAGCTACTTGGGAGGCTGAAGCAGAAGGATGGCTCCAGCCCAGGCATTTGAGGCTGCAGTGAGCTATGACAATGCCACTGTACTCTAGCCCAGGTGACAGAGCAAGACCCTGTTTAAAGAAAAAAGAGAAAGAAAAAATGAGCATTTTCTGGAGAAGTAGACTCAAAACATGAAAAGGAACCATGAGAGGAAAATTCTCCACTGCTGGCCTTAAAGATGCAGAGGGCTGTGTTGCTAGGTGTGTGGGAGGTCCTTGGGAGTTAATAGTGCCTGGCTGACAGTCAGCAAGGAAGTGGGGTCCTCAGTCCTAGAACCACAAGGAATTAAATTTGGCCAACAATCTGAATGCAATTGGAGGCTGAATCTCCCGAGTCCATCCTCCAGAACAGAATGCAGCCCGGACTACACGTAGATTTCAGTCTCACTGGACCCTGAGCTGAAAGTCCTGCCTTACCGTGCTAGGACTTCTCACCTACCGAACTGTGAGCTCAGAAGTAGGTATTGTTTTAAGTTACCAGATTTGTGCTAATTTGTCATGTGACAATAGAAAACTAATACATCCCTTTGCATCTATTCTTTTTTAGATTTTTTTTCCTGGTTAGTAATTATTTATTTTTATGATAGACTATATAATCAGCTTATTTAATTCTAAAAGAATAGAGTGATAGTATTTTTGTTGTTGTTGGTTTACATTTTTAGATTAATGTAGGGAGAACTAACATTTTTACAATATTGAATATTCCTACCAAAGAACATAATATGACTTTCCTTTTATTTTTTTAAATCTTCATTTGCATTTCAAAATTTTCTCTATATAGTCCTTGCCCAATTTTCTTTTAAATTTATTCTGGCTGGGTGCGGTGGCATATACCTGTGGTCCCAGGTACTCGGGAGGGTGTGGCAGAATCACTTTAGGCCCAGAGAGTTCAAGTTCAACCTTGGAAATACAGCAAGATTCACATCTCAAAACAAACAAAAATTTGTTCTAGACAATTTATTTTTTTGTTCCTATCGTACATGAGGTCTTTCTTCTATCACATTCTAACTGGCTATTGTTTTTATGTAATTAAATTATTAATTCCTAATTAACTCTGTCTCACACTTCTTAAATACATTTTGACATTATTTGTAATAGATTTTTAACTGAGTTTCTTGAATTTTTCAGGTAAACAATACCATCTACAAAAAAATGATAATTTTAACTCACACTTTCAAGTTTTTATACCTCTAATATTTCCTCTTGTTTAATTATGTCGGCTAGTGTTTCTAATACATTATTAACAATGTAATAATACATGTTTTTATCTGTTTTCTGACTTTAATGAGGCTGTTTCTTTTTTCTGGATTTTTACATCAATATTCATAGATAAGATTGGGCTATAACTTTATTTTTTGTTGGGTTTTAATAGCAATGTTATACTGGCATCATAAGAAGAATTTGCACCTTTGATTCTCTTCCTTTGTTCTAAAACAGTTTAAATAGTATTGGAATTGTTGGTTCCTTAAAAGTTTTATAGAATTTGCCTGAGAAATTATATAGGCCTGTTACTATTTAGGGGTTAGCTCATTAGTAACATTTTCTAATTTCTCCAAGTTAATTGGTCTGTTTAGATTTTCTTTCTGTTCTGATCAACTTTGGAAATTTATATTTCCTAAGTAAACATCCATTTATCCAGTTATTTACATAGAATTAAGCAAAACAGCCATTTATGATTCCTTCAATTTCACTGCTTAAAATTTTGTATATTTGGGCTTTCTTCCTGTTTTCTTGATTAGATTACTTAAAATATAAATGTTTTGTTATTTTTTACCCCTGAAAAACAGTTCTTGCACAGATTTATTTTTTAGTATTACCATTTTCCTGTTTTCTAATGTAAAAAGTTAAGCTTTTACATTTAATATTCTTTTCATCTGTTTGCCATAGTTTTCTGTTCTTTTAAACTTAAAACACTGGATGCTTAATTTATTTTTATTCTTTCTTGTTTATTGATATAAATATTTAGGACTTTGAATTTCTTTCTGAGCACCGATTTAGCTATAGCCTATAGATTCTGATTATATATGTATTGTCATTACTTTGTAGATTTCCTGTACTTTCAAATTTCTTCCTTGACAAAAGAGTTATTAAAGAGCTTAAATTCTCTAAATGATAAGGTTTTTAATAACTTATAATTATTTTTAAGTTAACTTCTATTTCATGGAAATGCTTATTGCAAGGTACTTTAAAGAAGATACATTCTCTAATATAGCATTTGAATATATATGCATAAGATCTATCTTATTAGTTATGTTATTTTGATCCTTAATAGTCTTATTTTTGTGTACTTGTCATAGGCTCAGATAAAAGAATTGAAATCTTCTACCACTAATATTTTTCCATGTCTCTTTGTATTTCTGTAGTTTCTGTTTTATGAATTTGTTGCTATATAATTTGCTATATATCTATTTATAATGCTAAAGCTTCATTGTAGTGTACACCTTTATCATTATAAAACATCATGTGTTGTCTTGCTTAATTAATACTCCTTGCCTTAAACTTAACCTTGTTTGATTTTTAGGGATACCAACCCCTATTTTTTGTTATTTGTTTTTGCTTTGTATGATTTTGTTAATCGTTTTGTTTTTGAGTTTTCAATGACACATTATTTAACATGTGAGTCTTATTTATAGCTCATGGGGCAAGATCTCTCTTACTTTGAGATCTCATTTGAGTCTTCTCTTTCATCTAAGCAGAAAGACTGGCCACTTCCAACCAGACTACTAGAACATTCTCCTCTCTGCCCTCTGCTCCTTGCCTCCAACACCAGTTCTCCATAGTCATTTCTGTTTAGCCTTCAGGTGGACTGGAGTGCCAGGCTGCCTCTACACCGGCCTCCCGCCAGACCACTGTAAACATGCTCCCAGCCCAAGTCAAAATGCAGAACACATACTCTGACTTGCGCATGAATGTGTCATGTGTATGCTGCTCCTTCAGTGTCATGAACATGTTTATATAAACCACACAATATAGATGTACACATATTTGGCAGTTTTGAGTGGAGGGCCCCGAAGGGACACTGTATTTGGGGCTTTTCATTGCAGAAGCCATCAACATTGTTGACTATTTACTTAGGGTAAATAAAAACTAGTAGATACTATGTAGACATGTATTTGAAATATAAAACACAAGCAACTGTTTCTGCATGATAATAACAGTCAGTGCAAACTGTGTTCTGATGAAAGTACACGATGACTATTTCAGATATCCATTGCTATGTAACAAATTATCCCAGAATTGGGCAGTAAAAGACAACCATTGCATTATGCTCACAGATTCTGTGGGTCAGGGGTTTGGCGAATGCCACGTGGGGACAGCTTGTCTTGGCATCATAATGTCTAGAGTCTCGGTTGGGAAGACTTGGAGGCTGGGAGCAACCAGTAACTGGAACAGGAATCATCTAAAGGATCTTCATTCATGTGTCTGCTAGTTGATGCTAAGTGTTGGCTGGGCCTTCAGTTGGACCCATTAGTCAGAAAACATACACCTGGGCTCTCAACATGGCTGGGGCCTCCACAAAGCTTGGTGCCCTTGGACTTCTCACATGGCAGCTTAGGGCGCCAAAGGCAAGTATTCGAAGAGAACCAGGTGGAAGCTGCATTACCTTTTATAACCTAGCATCATAGACAGATCGTGTAATCTCTGCCTTATTCTATTGGCCAACCAGTCACTAAAGTTGTTCAACAAATCATTAAGGCCCAGATTCAAGGGGAGGGGCATATATGCCGGACCTCTCAATGGCAGAAGCATCAAAGAATTTGCAGATATGTTTTAAACCCACCACACTCTCACTGCTCACCACTGAGCCCCCTCTCTCTCTCACTCTTGCTCTCTTGCTGTCTCATACCATGACATACAATCACACCCATACTCACAAACCTACAGACGCTTGCTTACACTAGCATCAGTGTGGGTAAACTGTAGTGGTAGTTGTCGTGGCACTTTGTAAGCAAAAACACCAAAATTTAAAAAGACAAATATGTAAGTTATTGACTAACAAATATATGGTTACTTAAATTCTTAAAATATGTGCAAAATACAAGGACAGAAATTTTGAATGAAGTTACACAAGATAAAAGCCCAGAATCCTCAGGAGGGTATAACTGTTTAATGTTCTGTAGGCTTGGCTGGCTTCCCAGCCTCCCAGCTTCCCCTGCGTTAGCCTGTTCCTCAAACCTGCCATGGCTCCCCTCTTCCTTGTAGGGATTATGTGCCTTGAGCTAGAAAGTACTCTGTAGTGATACAGTGTTTTCTTTCTCCCTGATCCTATGACTGCCTTTGCTGCCCCTGCGCTAACCTCCCATCCATTGCTATTAAGTAGCACTTTATTTCTTCCACCTAATAACTCACTTAATGGACAATTATCAAGCACTGACCATGTGCCAATCTCTGCAGGAGACACCAAAATGAACAACACCTGGTCTGTGCTTTCAAGGGTTTCCAAGGAAGCATAAGAAGATGGTCGGGCTGTAAGTGGCAAAGTAACAGATGAGTGAACAGCGGTGCAGCAGGCTTAACCCACACCCATCCTCCCCTGACCTCCTAGCCAGCAACCCTCCAGTTCTGTTCAGAAATTGGGTTGCCTATGTGCTTTGAGGGAGTCTGGGCCCCTCCCCTGCTCCAAGGGGAGATTCTTGCTTTATCCAAGCCCTTCATGGGACTTTCAGTCCCTTTCTTGTGTAAGGATGCAAAGTGGATGCAATTCTGGCCAGTGGCCTCTGGGGAGGTTTTCTTCCCATTCCAAAGGTGCCCAACCTCTTCACCCATCAGCCACTGATCCTGTTGGGTACATTTAGGAAGCAGCTATCTCACAACCATGAGGGGAGAGGGCAACATACTGAGGTCGACATAATGGAAAGATAGAAAGAATAAGAGTCCTTCATGACATGGTCGAATCTCTGAGTTAACCAACCCTGAAACCACAGTACCTTTGGACCTGTTGTTATATGGGGCATTTTCCTTATGGTTTAAACTATTTTCAATTGGATTTCTATTACCTGCATCCAAGATAACCCTAGGGGGAAAAAGCAGCCTTGAGTACAATGGAACACACAATTCTGAAGGGCTAGTATCATCCAGGAGGCTTCCTCCAAGAGACGGGACTGAGATAGGGCTTTGCAGGACAGCTAGGACTTGGACACATGGAGAGGAAGGGGGAGGGCATTCTAAGCCAGGTAAAAGACTGAAAAGGGTGAGGAGAAAAGCAGATTCAGTTGTAACTCTTGAGAGGAGCACCTAAATCCACTCTGACCTGGCCCCTCGAGATGCCGATGCACTCTGAAATGAGAGCATCTGGGTGACAAATTGGTATCACTAGGGCTCTAAGCCACCTTGCTGGGGCATCTGCCCAAAGCGTAGAACACAGGAGGGGGAGAACGTTCCCTACCAGTTGTAGTGAGAGGTGGGTACCAGAGGTCAAGAGTGGGTCTCACCAGCTGGTAGTGAGGTCAACACAGGGTAGACTGGGCCTGGCTGCACTAAAGTACTGAAGATCGGGAGGCAGCTGGATTGGCAAATATATGCAGATGAAAAGCAAATAACAACAACGACAAAAAGAGGAATCAGCATTCCTCAAAGCAAGGTTGAATTTAAGGCAGAAAGCATAAGACAAGACAAAGCATCTTTTCGAATGATAAAAGTATAAACTACAATGAAGATCTAGCAGTTATAATAGATATGTGGTAAATTATATAGCAACAAATTCACAAAGCAAAAACTGCAGAAAATATAAAGGGAAATAGAAACATACTACTGTTGAATCCCTAGGAGTAGAGTTGATGATCATAAGGAATGTTCAGCTTTGCTAGACACCACTAGTTTTCCAAACTCATTGTACTCATTGTATCCCACCAGCAGTGTATGAGTGTTTTAGATGCTCCAAATCTTCACCACTTGGTGTTATCCATTATTTAAATTTTAGTCATTCTAGCACATGTGAAGTGTTATCTCTCACTGTGGTTTTAATTTACATTTCCATGATACTAAGGATGCTGAACATCTTTTTGTATATTTGTTTGCCATTTGGATATCCTCTTTTGTGAAAGGCAGTTTAAGTCTTTGGCTCTCTTTTTAAAAAAATGAGCTGTTTGTGGTCTTCTTATGAATATATGGGAGATCTTTAAATAGTCTGGATGCAAGTCTATTGTCAAATATATGCATGGCAAATATCTTCTCCCACTCTATGGCTTGTATTTCCATTCATTTAGTAGTTTCTTTTAATAAATAAAAATTTTATTTTTAACAAAGTCTAATTCAGTCAATTGACTAATTTTCAATATTTTGAATGCAAATTTTTAATATTTTTCACTATTTTCCCTTAAGATACTTAGTGCATTTTCTGGCCTGTTTAAGAAATCAGTCCCTACCCCAAGGCCATGAAAATATTTTTAATGCTATCTTTCAGAAGCTTTATCTTTCACATTTAGGTCTATAATGCATTTGAAAGTGATGTTTGTGTATAGTGTGAGGTACGGGTCAAGTTCACTTTTTCTCACATATGCATCCAACTGACTCAGCACATTGTTTATTGGAAAGAACCGTCTTTGCCCTGTTACATTGCAGCAACACCTTTGTTGAGAATCAAATGACAGTATGTTTCTTGGTCTGGATTTTTTATTTTGTTTCAGTGTACTATTCATCTATGGTTGAGGCAATATCATTCTGTTTTAATTGCTGTAGATTTATAAGTCTTCATTTTTGATAGTGTTAAGAGAATGTTTTTTCTTCTTCAAGATAGACTGCTATGCTTGGACTTTTGCCTTTCCATATAAATTTTAAAATTAGAGAGCTACTTTCCACAAAATCTGGGCTTCTGATTGGAATTTTATTTCATTCTTTCAGAAATCCTGTCCCTTCCAATCCTGGCTGCTTTGACATATCTCCATGCTGTCAAAAAGCTGTGTTTTTAAGTAAAGCTTTTATGGATCTTTTTTTTAATCAAAAAAAAAAAATCAGAAACAGAAGTCCTTTGCAAGCTTTCCTAACACAATTCTGCAAGAAAGAAGTTCCATGGTCAGAAATCTATATGATAAACTTTAACTCTGCAGACTATGTAAAGTTAAAATCTTACTTTCTGAAACAAGAGCCATTTGTCTGCAATTGAGAGAAGATATGACCCAATTTGGGTTAAACAAAAAAAGTTTATTGGCTCACATAACCGAAAAACTCAGGAGGAAGATCACTGTATACAAGATTCAAATAAAGTTTATCAGGATCCAGTTTATCTCCATCTCTCTGCTCTACTTCCTATCTGTTGAAGCCATTCTCAAAGACTCATGACTGTAAGACGGCTGTCAGCAGCTCCCAAAACTACACCCTTCCAGGGCCACGCCCAGCAGAAAATGAATGTCTTTGCTCTGGAATACCTGGGGTAAGTCCTATTGGCTCTAATTGGGTCACTGCCTGTTCTTGAGCCAATCACTTTGCCTAGGTAAATTTGATGAATTAATTAGCTTAGGCCCAGGTCAGGTTCCTGATTCCTGAGCCAGGGGTAGATTCAGCTCCTCTAGAAATCCACGGACTGAAAACAAGGTCAGAGGTAGTTTCCAAGCAGGAAGTTGGGGTGTGATTAACAGAAGAAAAATAAATGGATGTTGGACAACTACAAAGGCAAATGTCCACTTCACTGGCCAAATCCAGTGTCTAAAACCACATCACCTAAAGGTTCCTGCAAGATCACAGCCTTCCTCTTCTGGTCCTCCCAGGCCACTTGCATGATCCTGTTTCTACGACTGTGACCCCACTCCCTCCACACTGCTGTGTGCTTGACACTCATGGTCTCCGGGACACACACACAGAGCTCTTCAACATGAGCATGTCTCTATCCATATTTTCTCTTCCTCTTGTCACCCTGGAGTCTCAGCGAGGGTCGGGGTAGAGAGAGCAGGGGATGAGTGGGCTCTAGTCCCTCATTGCCACATTTTCCTTTGCTCTCGCTATCTGAACAGGACAAGAGCAGGACGATCAGACTTAGCTTCCTAACTCTAACATTTACTGCTGTGATTCTGAAAAAGTCACTTCGCCATTCTGAGCCTCAATTTCCTCAGCTGAGAATGAGGCTAATGATGTCTGCTTTACCTCTTTCCAGGCAATATCTCTACTAAGAAGAGTTCTATAATAGAGGGGGAGTCAGAGGGCGACAGGTCTGGAGACTACGTCTCTTTGAATGGCTGTTGAGGTTGCTGGTGATGCTTCTGCTAGAAAAATCTTAAAATATGAGGGTTTTTTTTTCAAGCACTTCAGTGATTGTGAAGGTTGAATGAGGTATTTTGAAAACATTTGATAGACTGAAGCTCTAAAGAGATGCTTAATTGTATTATGGGTCCCAGACAGATCATTGTAAAGCTCTTGTTCCACCCCAAGTGTTGTTTGTGTATAACACGCGTCAAGGGTTTCCACTCTGGGAAACAAAAGCACAAAAGTTTCACTGAAGTCCGGCAGCCTAATCCTCTTAAGAGTCATTGAAGCCTCTCTGAATTGATCGGCAGTAGTCAAGTACCTTCTTAAGAAAGGGGACTCTTTCAGATTCTCTTACGGCTCCTAGTTCTAACAAACCCACTCGAGTTTCCTTGCTACCCCTCCACCGTTGCCCATATACCACTTGGAGCCAGAGGTTTTGCTCCAGGTTGACAGTGGCAGGAAGTGGCTGAATAGGGATCTTTCTAGAATCCACCCTTCCTCCACAGGGCCAAGAGGAGCTAAAACTCCACAATCACAATGGGCATAGCCTGCAGAGGACTCTGAAAAACACGAGTTTTGACTGTTCCCTGTAGGAAGAAGAGGACAGTGTCTGATCAAGGGTTTTGTGCACAAGAGGGAGCGGAAGGTCTGGAATTGGAATCAGGAAAGTCAGCTGCACCTCCCAGAAAAGGTGTATAACCCAGGATTGAAGCACTAGGACCAATGCCTTAATGATCTTTGCATACGCAGAGCCCAGCAGGGTGCCTCTGCCTAGTTTCCATTCACAGGCTAGCTCTGGCCCTGCAGCTAGCCGCGTAGACTGTGCACTTCCTCATCCTCCTGATCATTTAAGTATGTGAAAACCACCATCATGTCGCCCCATGGGGTATACCCCTATATAGGCCATATAAGCCCTGACATAGACTATGATTTCCCAGCCATATGTGCTGGCTCCAGTTTGTCATTGCTACGGAGCCCGATGCTCACCTGGCTGTGTGTGCAAGCCCAAGGTGGTCCTTCTTCTAGACCCCATGTTTCCATCGGGAGAGCCCATGGTTGTGCTAACTTGTTTGTTGACCCTCATTCATATTGAGCCTTGAGTCAGTGAAAACCTCTAAACCTTCTCCAGCGCAAACACATGTTTTCAGATTTCCCAAAATCTTCCTCTGAGTAAACAAGATGTGGATCAAGAACAAATGCTGTCACTGGTGCAATTATTGCTAAACCCAAATACAATTCCTTCCATTTACCTTAGAGTTTTCATCTAAATGTTCCAACCAGTCTCAAGATCTTCTAAAAACCTCATCCATCATTTGCCATTATAAGCTACACTGTCCAGCTTTGTGACATTCACAAACTTGATGGGCCTGTTTTTTATTTCTTTGTTCCAGCCATTGCTACATTGCAGTAAAACTTGGCCATGAATATCAGGGCGGGGGGTGATCAGATGCGATCAAATCTGCCTTACAGATCACAGACCTTGTTTGCTTAAGGTCATACGACAGACCCATGTACTGTGGAGATGGCCTTAGAACTCTGGTCTCCTGAAGCCCAGGGTGGAGATTTTCCCACAGTGCCATGGGGCTGCAGCATGAGATGCTCACCTCCGCCAGGCCCTGCCACACCCAAGTGGATGCTTATCGTCCACTCAGCAGGTAGAGTCTTCACACAGTTTTCAAGGTGAGAAACCTTTATTACCTTGGCTGACATGGAGTGCTGCTGATAATAACAAGGTTGCTGTTCACTCACATTGACTTCTAGATTTCAAGGGTCTCTGACCAAATCCAGCTAGACCCTTCCCCCCATGTGCCCCCTGCCCCTGCCTGGCCCAGCACAATGGGATCGGCATGGTCAAACCTAGGCATTGAGAGACTTGACTCTAAATGCTTGTTCCACCATGCTTAATTCCTTGACCTTGTTTGGCACTAGCCATTTAATTTCCCTGAGCCTTAGTTTTCTCACCTAGAATAGAGGACCCACCACCCTACCTTACAGTGTTGATTTGAGCATCAAAGGAGAGAAGGAATATAAAAATTTTTTGAAAACTCTCCAATGCTTTGCATAGGTATATTGTTATCAAATGGGTATGAAGAACTCCAAAGTAAGTCAGTGCCACTTAAAATTCCTTTTTAAAGCAGTTCATTGTATCCTAACCTATTTATTCATTTCTTTCTCTTTTTCTCTCAAAGTCCCAACAAAAACTGAATATTAAGATTGCATGCAGGCAGAGCATTGAATACAAATTAACTATTCAATGTTCTTTAGTCACTTTGGCAGGAAAATGATACACCTATTAAAATACCCCAGTTGGAGCTGGCACACACAGTGCTGATAACCCCAGCAGGCAACGACCTTGGCACCATTACAAGGACAATATTTTCAAATGGATGAACTATTCCTGAACAAAGTGTCCAGTGTACTAGGAATAAACAGGCTTTTCATCAACCAAGCCTGTGTGTTTTCTGGTTCCAGCAACCTTTCCCAGGAATGGTGTGAGAGCGTGGGGGTGCCAGGAAGCAGCACCTCCTCAGCCACCTGCCCAGTTTTGCTCATCCCTACTTAAGAATCCTGCGACTGAAACTGGACACTGTGGCACACGCCTGTAGTCCCTGCTACTCGGGAGGCCCAGGTAGGAGGATCAGTTGAGCCCAGGAGGTTGAGACCAGGCTGGGCAACATAGCAAGACCCCATCTCAAAAAAATATCCTGCTGTTACTGACCAGGCCTCCAAACTTCCATCCTATTTTCTGATGCTTTCAAGGTTTCTTTTCTGCACTTTTGTAAAAGTAGAACCTGATGCTGTCCTTTGTGCTCCTGGTCAGACCTCAGCAGGTGGGTCAGCCCTTCCCATGGTGTAAACAGGGTCCAGGAGCCTCACAAGCAGGAGTCTGTGGTAGAGACTCACGTACAAACTCACCAAGCATCTACTAGGCCAACTCTTTGAGAAAGTCAACAAGATACCCAGGACAGTCCAAAATAGGGTACACATAAGGCTTTGAAGACAAGATCCTTGAGATGAAATTCATTGGGAGAGCAAGAAAGGACTCTGGATTCACCGGAAATGAAGCACACATGCAAACTCAACTGGCAAAACCTGCTTCTTCACCTAAGCCAAGGAGGCTGCAGGTGGCCCATTTAGCTGTTCACGCTTTCATTCATCCTACAAATGTTTGTTGAGTACCTACTGTGTGCCTGACGCCATTCTATGTTCTGGGGACACAGAATAAACAAGACAAAGGCCCTGCCCCTCTTGCATTCTGATGGGAGGAGACAAACAATAAACAACTAAGCAGTGATAGGTGCAAGAAGCACAAGGAGCATAGGTGTGGGTGGGCGTGAGTTTGTAGCAGGGAAGGCCATGCTGCTAAGGGAAATTTGGCCAGAGATGAGGAGGAAGTAAGGGAGAGTGAGCTGTCATTACCTGGGTGAGTATATGCCAGGTAAGGGTGTGCTTCAAACAGCAAAGAAGAGAGTCTTACTGGACTGGATTGAGTCAAGGAGAGGGTCAAAAGAGCTGAAGCCCGAGAGGTAGCAGGGAGCCTGAGTATGTCAGGCCTGGGAACCATCTTAAAGACTGTGATTTTAATTCTAAATGAGCTGGGAAAATATTGGGAGGGGTTTGGTAGAGAAAAGTGAGCTCATCTGATTTATGTGTGGGAAGAGCATCCTGGCTGTTCAGTGGAGAACAGAAAGCAGGCAGGACAGTGTGAGCAGGGAGGCAGGAGGATGCAATGGCCCCAGCAGGAGATGGTGGTGGAGCATACAGAGGAGATGAAGTTGTGGATGTTGTTAGGATAAGACCTATAGAATTTGATAATAATGGGATGTGGGAAATGAGCAACGGGGTCAAGGATTAGTTCAGTTTGTGGCCTACGCAGCTGGAAGGACAGAGTTAACCTTTCTTGGGATAAGGAAGGGTGTGGCGGACAGGTTGAAAGGCACTGGGAGTATGGTTTTGGTATCCCATGCTACTGTGTGGTGTGAGGATCTATCAGACACCACATGGAGATGTCTAGTAGGGTCCAGACTAGAGATCTAAACTTGGGAATCAGCCTTGTGGAGGAGGTATTTAAAGCCAAGAATGAGGTTGCTAGCAACAGAAGAGGGAGTACTAAGCACTGAGCCCTTGGGCAATCTTAGACAAAGACCACTGAGCAAAGGATGCTAAAGTGAGTTAAAGAATTAGAGTTAAAAAGGGTTAAAAAAAAAAAAAGGCCCAGAGAACAAGTCAAGAAAATATCTCAAGAAGGAACCATTGATCAACTTCGCCAAATGCTGCTATTTGGTCATGTGATAAAAACTGAGCATTGACTATTGGATTTATTCTCATTTTTTTTTTTTTGAGACAGAGTCTCACTCTGTTGCCTGGGCTAGAGTGCCGTGGCATCAGCCTAGCTCACAGCAACCTCAAACTCCTGGGCTCAAGCGATCCTCCTGCCTCAGCCTCCAGAGTACTGGGACTACAGGTGT
>CAUYRT010101254.1:0-36561 GCA_963574885.1 Lepilemur ruficaudatus | reverse complement strand
AATTAATTTGTTTCTATTATTAGTAGAGACGGGGTCTCGCTCTTGCTCAGGCTGGTTTCGAACTCCTGACCTTGAGCAATCCACCCGCCTCGGCCTCCCAGAGTGCTAGGATTACAGGCGTGAGCCACCGCGCCCGGCCTTGTACTCCCTTTTCTGTCTGGAAAGGAAGCTTGACGTGGGGCTTTCTACTTGCACGTTTGGTAAAACCAAGCCCTCTGGGAGACTAACATTTTGCCTTTGTCTCATTTGAGTGAGATGGGAAGGAAAGAGGTCCAACAAAGAAATATTCTGGGAAAAAAAGTCTATTCCCTAATAGTTCCAGTTTATATATAGAACCTCAAGAACCTCATGAATTTTAAAAAGAATTTAATTTGGAAGTATATACATATTTTATCTTCCAAAGATATGGTGGTTTCTTTATGCAAAAACCCAAATAAAAGGATGCTTTTAGGGCAGTATCTGTAGTGATTGACTGAAATCATATCTTTTGCATTGCAGAGGAAGCCTTCCTAGCAGCCAGGATCTAACTGGCTGCAGGAGGACTCTGGTCCAGGCAGCAGTTTGTTCATTTAGCATGGGGGAGGTAGGCAGTGAAGGCTTGGTAGTATTAACCTGTAAGGTAGAGCAAGGTGGGCATAGTTGAGGGAAGTCTTCCACCACTGCACAGAAAAATTCTGAGAAGCTCACTGTTGTGGAGAGGGAGGAAAAGACACTTCCTATGTTAGGCTCCTGGAAGGAGTGGAAAGAGAGAGAAGAGGAGGTGACACACACAGCCACTTGTCAGGGACACCTAGATGCAGAATCTGGAGAAGGGTCCCCTTGCGGAGGAGTCCAGCCCATGCCCATGTGCCGTGGCCAGGATGGCGTGTGGGGGCCCAGCAGCACCGCAACTTTTAGTCATTAGCTTTCCACTCACTGCTGCCCAGGGAAACGGTATCACTATGCAAAGAAACTCAATCGTATTGAGGTCCATTTAACAAGCACTTCCTTGGCCCTCTCTTTACATCAAACGATTTGTTAGATGCTGGGATTACAGATGAGAAGCACACATAGCATCTGCCTTCGAGATGTGTTCTGGAATGTTTTGCTGATGTGAGGAGCTCATTTTTTTCCCCATTAGGTGACATGGAAGTCCTCCCACAAATTGCCTCCGACTAATTAAAATGACAAGTTTATACAAGTTGCTGGTGAGGTGCCAGGTGTCCTGTTTCCTGTCCAAACGTCGCAGATGGTGACGGTGTGAGATAGAACGTGTCAGCCTGGCCAAGCCCTTGGAGAAACCTGACAGCACAAGGCACGCCTGCTCTGGTCCCTGAACTTGCTGTCTTTTTCAAGAATATATAACTGTTCACTGTTGTGGGGACAACAACGAAGGGCAAAGTTGTGCGACTTAGGGCTTTCAAGTGACTTATTTATGCCTAGGAAGCATTCAAGTTCGAAGGATAGAGAGACAAAACAATTAGAATTACAGCAGCATGGACAGAGACGGTGTCAAGGTTGTGACAGAAATTGATAGAAATAAAACAGAGTCATAGCTAAGGTGAAAATCGTGTTTTAAATTGTACTGAAATGTCGGTGATGATTCCAACCACCATCCCCGTTCCTACCACAATGAGCTACTTTTTTTTTTCTCTCATTCTTCTTTCCCACGCAAAGAAAAGAACAGACCCAAGGACATGGAACCCTGCATCTCAGCCAAGGTTAGAGCTGAGGTATTTTTGGCTCCTAATTCTCTGCTGAGTCCATTAGACTATGTCTCCTCTTCGTCCTATTATTTGATTTTCTGTTCGCTGGGTGTTTACATACTCAAACCAATCAAATGCGTTTTTTGTTCTCATGTTACTAATGCAGTAGAGGAATTTTTCAATTTTGCCAAATGGTAACACTCTAAACATGGCAAATAACTGCTTTCAACAAAATGTTTCCAAAGCATGCTTTGAAATGGGAGTTAAAAATAGGAATGCAAATGCTAATAACAGTATTGATAAAAGAAATTCTGGCATAGAAAGTGAGAAATTCAATTAGAAAAAAAGGTGAAAGTATTTGAGGAAAATACTCTATAATGTAGGAGAGTACTAATGGAAAATTTAGCTCTATGACACTATTACAAATGAGATATATTTTGCTCAACATAGGTACCCTCAAGTCAGCTAAGATGATAAGGAAGCGGTTCTGGGGACATCCCATTCTCCTTGCTATTGTCACCTGAAGGTGGCATGCTGAAATTTAGATTACTTTAATATTTGTAAACAATGCAAAGGAAGACTACTAATTCTGGGTTTTACCCATGGGACCCAGCTCAACTAGCTTCTTAATGTTCAGGCACACATGCCAATCATAAACTCTATTTTTCTCAAAGAAGTTAATGGTTTACTATGTATTTTTAAGATTATCTAATATACAAGTGCTTACATACTTAGACAAAAAAACGTTATAAAAGTACTTCATCTTCCTCCTTAACACATTCCAGGGAATAACTGGAATCTTAATAGTTTGTGTTTTGACATAAATCTGTTTACTCTGGATCTTTTCTCAATGCACTGGCAGCTTAGTCCATTACCAAACTTGGTAAAAGAGAAGTGAATTTCTATTCCTGTAGACCTTGAGTAAACAGGAAATGAGCACTATCAAATAGGAGTTTTCACAGAGTCTTAACAATCGCCCAGAGTTGGAGTGGGGATGGTCAGGCTAAAAGTAGCTTTTTGAAAACATATAGATATTTGGAAACATTGTTACAGACTACATGTAAGTAATTTATATGTAGATAGAGAGTTCAGTGAGGACTAGCTTTTAAGCCAGACTTTTATAAAGTATATATTACGTAACACTAGCTATGTAAGATGTTCTTGAAATAAAAGGTCAATAAATTTGTTGAACTATTCATTATTATTCTCTTTCAGATATTAACCATATTTGTGTTTCCAGGGGAGGGGAGGGGATAGGGGAGAGAGTGCCAGAGGACCATAGTTAATAGTATATTAAAGGTTCTGGTAAGTCTTGAGGTAAAGAAACATACTTAACCTTATAAAACCTGCCCAAACTTATTCTAACAACAAATACTCTTTCAGGTAGCATCATCCATAAAGAACAAACATTGGGAAAGTAGACTTAACTCATGTCATCTGAGTAGTGACATGTTGGGTATCTTCCCTCTTCACTAGGCATGGTCTTTGAACTCAATGAGATCATAATCTAGAAGAGATACTGCATGGTTTTTATGACATTAAAATTTTAAAAATGTATAAAACAGAAATGCTGAGTCCCAAATGACTGGGACAGACAAGAATGTGTCTTAGGTGTTAAGAGAGAAATGTAGGACAGGAAGTTGGGTTTGTATAATAGAAACTCGAGTAGTCTTGGGGTGTGCAGAATGGAGCAAAGGGTCCAAGCGTGTGCAGTGGGCATGGGGTGGAAAGAGGGAGAGGAGAACGGGAAGAGTGTGGTGTCCCATCTTATAAGGATGAGCACAGAATGCTTGACTATATGCAGGTGTGGCAATGCTAGGTGAAGGAATATAGACTTTATTCCCAAATCATCAGACTTAGATGTATTGGTAGGTCTTTAAACGTCACCTCTTACACTCCACTGTGGCTCTGCTTACCATCAAAAGGTGGCCTCTGTCTCTATTCCTTTCCTATCCAATTCCTTGCCTTTCTGTCCAGGACCATCTGCCAGACTTGCAGGACCACAGCTGCAGGCCTCCATACCACCCATCTAAATACATGAACTACTAATAGCAAACTAGGAAAACAAATGATTAAACACACACTGTGGCATCCTCCTAAACTCAAAAATACACCTTCATAGTAACCTGAGAGGCGAGGTTTGGATGTGCGGTTCTTGGTGTAGGCAGAATTCTCATTATGGATTGAATTGTGTCCCCCCAAAATTCATATGTTGAAGTCCTAACCCCCAGTCCCTCAGAATGTGATGTATCTGGAGACAGGGTCTTTAAAAAAGGTAATTCAATTAAAATGAAGTAATTAGACTGAACTCCAATACAACATGCTAGTATCCCTGTAAGAATAGGAAATTTGAACACAGACATGTATATAGGGAAGACCACGTGAAGCCACAGAGACATGTACGGAGGGAAGACCATGTGAAGCCACCTACAAGCCAAGGAGAGAGGCCCTGGAGGAAACCAAACCTTGACCTCAGACTTGTAGCCTTCACAGCTGTAAAACAATGAATTTCTATTGTTTAGGCTGCCCAGTCTATGAGACTTTGTTACGGCACCCTGAGAAATTCATGCAGCCCTGATAACTGCCCCCTAATCCCCAGAATATACAGATGTGATGAGCTATCACTCATTGGTTTATGTAGTATAGCACAGCTGGCCTTCAGACAGGTATATTATTCTGGATTTTCTTAATGGGCCCAAAGTAATCCCATGGGTCATAAAGGCACAGAGCTGGTGTCTGAAGGAGAATCTTACAGGTGTGAACCATGGAGACTCCACGAACTGCTGCTGGTTTGAGGATGGAGGGGCCAGGTGAGGAGGAATGCAGGTGGCCTGAAGTAGCTGAGAGAAATGTCCCTGGATGACAGTCAGCAGGGAATGGGGACTGTAGTCCTGCATCCCTGGGGAACTAAATTCTGCCAACAACCAGAGTGAGCTTGGACGCGGCTTCTTCCCCAGATCTGTAGGAGCCCGATCCAGTACACACCTGGATTTTGGCCTTCTGAGACCCTAGCAGAGAACCCATCTGAGCCCCTTTGGACTTTTGACCTGTAGAATTGTGAGATCATAAATGGGTATTGTTTTAAGTTGCTACTTTTTTGATAGTTTGTTATGCAGCAATAGAAACTACTATAATACCCTCAGAGTTTTAGCTTAGAATGGGAGAGTCCTGATCCTATAGCTCACACCCTTCTCTTCCTACCCCCAGCTCCATCCCTCGCTGTGAAGCCCAGGACACGAGAGCACAAGAGTTGCAACATCATTCCTGCTGCAAACAGCTACTCCTTGCCCAATCCTTGCTCCTAGATGTGCCTTTGCCTTAGGAGTCATCATCAGGAGGATAGACTCGGGGCAGAGGCCCATGCAGGCCCTAGAAGCAGACTCTGGGCTGTGTGGGGAGGAAATTGCAGGGTTGCAGATATTTGCAGCATGGTCCAGATTAGGGAATCAAAAGCCCTAGTTGGCCGCCTGCTCTGGCCTGCAGAATTCACGCTGGGGGTTGACGTGATGGACTGGAAAGGAGCCACCGTGGTGGGAAGGCCACCTAGGGCTTGAAAGCGCAGAACCCAGAGCATGAGCTCCTGTTGACTGGGTGGGTCTAGTGGTGAGACAGCCTCTACTTAGTGCTTTTGTAACCTCAAAAAAGCACAAGAGTTCATATCAAAAAATTAAGAAATTTCATCGTAATGAAAAATTAAGTCATATTTTTTCCTTTTAAATTAGAGGAATAATATGATAAAAATAGAATTTTAATTCTCTTTAGTTTTGAATTATTTATAAGTTGGATTTGAGGTATGGGAGACTGAAGGAAGACTTACTTGATGGCAGGTATATGAGCACAAGGTGAGGAGTGTTCAAATGTGAGCAGTAACAATGGAAATGTGTAAAAAAAAATACCAGTGGAAACATTTTTTTGATATAGTTGAACTAGAAATTACGATAGTGTTTCTATGTGGAGATGTGTTACATGCAGTTCATGACATGAAGCAGGGATTCGAGGAAAAGATCAGCATGGACACAATGAAGCACTTTGCCTGAATGAGTGTGATGGGGTCGCTGAAACTGTAAGAAGGTAAGATTTTTCATGGAGGAATGCAGAGGGATGAGAAAAATAGCTTGGAGGATGTGACAGGTCAGGGTCAGAACAAAGAAATCCAGACACCAAGTGTCTCAGAGAAAGGAGGAGCACAGAAAAGAGATCTTTTGCAGCAGGTCCCTGAGAAAAAGGAACGGTGAAACTCTAAGTAGAATCAGGTGAACAAGAACCTGGAGCAGCCTCTCTTTCCTCCTACTGTCTGCTTCTCTTGCATTTCCTGTCTCTGAGCCAACTTCTGGTTCTCTCTATGGCATTCTATGTAGGTGAACAATCTTGTTTGGATTTTCTGTCTCTGAGCTGTTCCTGTTTGCTGACTTTGCTCCTTCCCAGGCAGATGAGATTCACTCTTTCCGATCCTATCTTTACCTTCTTCAGCTCTACTCCATCAGAGATGATCAATTTGGAAAGTTTGAGACTTTTCTCTGGCCATGCTGGGTGGTCCTCAAGGTTAAATGCAGCAACAAGGAGAATAAAGATTAGGAAAAGGAAGTAGAGATTAGGTAGCTATCACAGGACTTGAAGAGACCATTTTTTTCCCAGGGAAATTAAAAGGAAATCAATTGATGGATCAGTAATCTAACATTATAGTCTTATCACTTTGTATCATTTATTTGCTAGGGAATTTGAAGAGTGTCTAATCTGAAAATTAATTTGGTACTCATTATTTGGAGGAAAAATGTAGAGCCAGAGTTCATGGAGTTTTTGTCATCAATTTCTTATTTCCGTTCCATTCAGAAAGTAAGAAACAACTCCAGTTTCATTCTTCTGAAGGGCAGGGAACAAACATGCCATGTGAACACTTGGCATAGACTGTGAGGAATCCTCTAATCAGGATCTCAGTGGCATGCTGTGCACAGTCCTCCCCCCCCCCACATTCATCGAGTTCTTACTCTATATTGGGAACTATTCTCTGTGCTGGGTTTGAGTGATTACAAGAATATAAAATCCTTGCCCTCAAAAAGTTTACATTTTAGGGATATAAGATAGACACAGTTAAAATAAAAACAAATAAAATGCTTTCAAATATAAAAATCACCTATATTGTAGTTTTTAATGCACATTGATATTTCTTGTGTTCTCCAAATTTATCCTGATGGTATAATTTTCTAACCTTCACTCCACCAAAACTTTTCTATGAATTTTGAGCCTAGGCTGGTGATTGTATCTTTGTTAGATGTGGTTTATTTGGTTCCCAGTGACTGCAGTATATAGTTAGTCTCCAATATGTCTTTGATTCAGGTAGTAATGACATCAGAGACATGAGAATCATTCTAGACTATTTTCTTGGAAAGAAAATTTGTTGATCCCTACATCTTGTCTTTTTTTCCCCTTGATATATTTAGAACTCTCTTTGTCTATGCCAATTCCATGACTACTTAACTAAATGGACTTACTTATCGTTTTGGGCTATTTAAATAGTCTACTAACAGGTCTCTCTGCCTTCCCCAGTTTGAATGAGCCTCCAATTTGCCCCATATTCAGAATGGTCTTAAAGCTCAAATATGATTATGTCATATCCTTATTTAATATCTTTCAAAGTCTTCTCATTAGCCAAGAATAAGGTATAAACACAGTAGATTTGGTTAATATAGCTTTTGGTAACCTGGCCTCTGTTCAACTCACCATGCTCAATTCCACCGTTTTCCCTCCCGCCAACTCTGACCTAGCTGTGCTAGTGACCTTGAGAGTTTAGAAAGGGCGCCTTTTTGGCTTGGTTTCAAGCTGGGCTTTGACGTGTCATAACTGCAGCAGTTCATTCACACCTTGCCTGGCCTCCGTTGTGTCCTCTCTGCGGTGAATGGAATATTACCTACATCATGAGATTGTTAGGAAGGCCAATGTGTGCTAATTTCATAGTTATGCACCTTTTACACTAACTCTCCAACAGACAGTAAATGCTCCAAATTATAGTTAGTATTATCATTACTTACTCTTTGTCTACAACTCTCTTCCTCCAATGTTTAACTAGGTGTTCATGAGACAGGCTTTAATTTTTCCTTCAAAATCCAACACAGATATAACCTTCTCTGAGACACTCCATAAACTTACAAGGATTAAGTTCTTCTGAGTTTGTAAGAACTGGGCTCAATCTTAGTTCCACTATATTCTATTTGTTTAACTGTTGGCAAGGAACAATTTCTCAGATCCTCAGTTTTCTCATTTTCTGGAATGAGGATAAAAATCATTATGTTGTGAGTCTCTGTATTATACTATTGTTTAAAAAGGACAAATAAGTCTACCTCTTCTTTCCCAATACATGAATGTTCTCTCATTTCCACTTTTTCTCTCCATTTCTTTGACATTTTCATAGTTTTAATATTAATGGAAAGGCACTGATCCTACTTTCTTAAATTGTAGGTTTATTATTGGTTCCTTTAAACTTTCCCCACAAGCCCTTGCCGTGAGCCTGAATCATTTAATTATTCCTTTCTATATTTCTTTCAGAAACAGGAAGGCCTTTATTTGTAAGTTTGGTAGAATATAGGCATGAACCTATGTGTTTACCTTTATGCAATATGAATGCATGATGCTGCATTGAGACCTGCACCGCCGGAGCCCGTCACCTGTGGAAATGTCCACGTACAGCAGACAGAATTAATTAATGCAGACAGTCTTGTTTGTGTTGGGTATTGGCAAGTGGAGTACAAGTCCTATTTGTGGTGAGAAACACTATATTTTCTCTTGAAGAAGAAATTATTTAGTGTGGTATAAGAGTTTCTTTAAAGAAAAACTGGCCAGTGCTGGAAAAGACACATGGTCATGGGCAGAAGAAATTCCAAATAGGCACCTTTTAAAAACACATAGTTATTTCTGTAAATATGCACAAAATATGTGTCAGCCATTACCTTTTAAATAACAGTGGACAAAATGGAAAAATGTTAAATTCTCAATCTGTGATGTTTGCACATTGCATTGCTGTGTTTATCACACTTCTTCGATGTTGCAAATACATCCCTTTGCAAACCTATCCTGACAAAACTCCAAAATCTCTGTACAACCATGTTATTTGAATAATGCTATTTGAATGATCACATCAGAAGATGAGCAGAATCGATAACAATATCCTCCTAGATTTTTAATAACGAGAGAAGTGCTTATACTTCCTGGTTCAGGCATCTCTTACAACACTTAACACTTGGTCGCTAAATGAAATCTATAGTCGGCAACCCACAGTGTAATTTTCATCTGCTTCTCTCTTAAGCAGAATTACCTTCAGTCAGCTCTTGTTCTATGGGCTTTTTTAAAATTGTGTAGAAGTGCTTCCTTGATCGATACAATATGGGATTGTAATATCCCCAGAGATCGAGGTGTGTTTTAATAACATTGCAAGTTTATAGGCGTTACACTAGCAACCGATTGCTCCAGAGTTGCTACTTACTGTATAGTCTTATAAAAGGTTTAGCTTTCTCTCAGCATCTTTGCAAACCATTTGGACCATGTTGAATGATTTCTTGAATGAGTTGACTCATCTTTCGCTGTTTCACACACGCATCCTTCTGAAAGAGATGAATCACCAAGAAGAGCAAACCTTGAGCACAGACTGAAGCTCAGCCAAAGTAAATACCAAGCCAAATAAATCGGCGCTTTTTTCTTCAGCTGGGTTGCTGCTGGCTGGGGAAGAACTGGAGAGTCAGGCGCAGACCTCGAGTCTCACTGAGCAGAGAGCAGAGGAAGTTCCAGGGATGGGGAGATCCTGACACGGCCAATCAAATCGTTCTGGAGTGGAGAATCTCAGAGTAGCTGGGAGACAGAAAATGCTATAAAAATGCATCAAGTTAATTTCACGCTTTTCCACCTTCAACTTTCGCACAAATTAAATTTAATGCTCCTCAGCCTGAGTGGTCTGCATGCAAAATGGCACCACGTGGTGGGGGATGGTGGAGATAAAAAGGGTTCAGTGTTATTTATCAAATAGGAAGAAAATATTCATTTTGTGATCATGAGTAGCTTCACAGGGATTACATGTTCCTCTCCCCCTCTCCTTAAAGGTACAGAAACTCTTGTAGCTCACACAACATTAAAATTACACCATTTACCCTTCCTCAAAATTAGATAGCAAATCAAGGTGACCAACTAATTCAACCTCCTTTCATTCTAATCTCCTCATAAAAATAAGTGGTTTTGTTCATTAAGTGATCCTTAGAACATCTTCCTGTACTAATGATTTAGAATCTAAATAGGGCCCAAATTTATTGGCTGTCTCACCTTAAATGATAGAATAAAACTCCAAAGGACAGGAAGATGTGGCGTATGCATGGTCTACACCGTATCTGGAAAATAGACACAATCTGATATTTAGTACAGTTATTGACACCAGTTTTCTAGGATGAAACAATCCAAACTAACCCTGCCCATATAAGACAGCCCTAAGCAGTAGCTAAGAATGAGGGTGTTTGGCCTGGAAATATTTATGAAAAAAATCATACAAAATGTCTCCTGCCCTTCCTCTCTTATTTCCCTTGTCTAAGATATAATATCAACCTGCCAAGGAGCCCTGAAGATGTTTTAGGGAGAAGTCCACCTTCTTCTTCTTCTTTCAGGAATAAGAAGATAATACAAACCCACAGGAACCGTAAAAGTTGGAAGAACTGGGGGGCAGGAGGGGAGACAGGGAGAATGTAGGGATGAGGAAGGAACCAGAAATTGTAGTAAAAAAAATTTTTTTGGTCATTTTTCATCACAGTTAACATATTCTTCCTGCTCCTTAACTCTCCTAAGATATTTTTCCTCTATTTTATTCCATAGTATGATTACATTTATGGGCCTGGAGTCCGGAGGCTCCTGCCTAATAACTCTTCAGGGGAACTTCTCCCAGCAACTCCTGTGTAATCCACTAGTTTTGTGATGGTGAATTAAAATGAAAATTAGCAGGTTATGTATTTGCTGGTCGCTTTCATTGTGTTGGGCTTACTTTGCTGTAAAGTTTCTTTTTGTTGAGGCAAAAGAGGTGGTGAAAGTCTTTTTTAGTTCTTATTTTTTTCCCCAAAGTAGAGGGGATATAAAGGCATTGGAGATGTCCATGGAGACACTGGGTTGATATAGTCACCATCCTTTCCTCTCATGACAATGACACTCTCGTTAGGGAGGAAAGTGCAGTGAGGTCTACTCACTACACCACAAGGAGGCAGAAAAAGAATAAGACAAAGTATTTAACTTGATAAACTTTCTTCTCTAGATGATGCCTAAAAATATCTTGATCATTTTTGTTTGCCATTGTCTCCCTGTAAAGTATGACATGAATTTCAGAGATTTCATCTTCTCAGTAGGACTTATAGAGAACATGATATGCCCTTGCCTTGGGCAATCAGGCATTTGTGGAAACTTTTTTCCTTCTAATTCAAGCAAAATATCTTTGAGAAATATTATTTTATTTTTCCCTGAATTTCATTATTGTTTTTTATTCTCTAAGCCTCCCCTTAAGATCCTGCAGCTAAGCCAATGCCCATGCGTTTCTCTGCTGGAATGCATCCACCCTCTGCCCAACCCTTTGGTCTTTAGTAGCTCTCTTTTTTTTCTTGTCCTTTCCCATCCACACCTCCACCTCATGGACTGGCATCCCCTTAATCATCTTTTGAAAGTTGCTCAGATACCTCTGTGAAACCTTCTCTGTCTTCCCCAGAAGTGTTAGTTGCTCCCCTAAGTACCATGGAAACCTTCCATTAGCATTTGTCTAATTGCACTGTGGTTATCTGCTCACATCTGTTTCTCCCACTGGAGTATGATCTTCTTAAGGGCATGACTATGCCTTTGTCAACTTTGTATCCCCAGTGTCCAACCTAGTACTTTGGCATTCAATAAATGTTTCATAAATGAATGAATCAAGAGCAGGATAAAAGAGAGGGAAGCAGAGTACAGCATAAAAGAACTAAAGTACATAAAGGGCAACCTAAAGCCTGCCGACTGTCCCACTGTCCTCCCTGCCCCTGTCCCCTGGGGGCAGCATCAATGTGGACAACATGAGGCAACTTTGAAGTGTAAACTGGAGCTGGTCAACAGGATGCAGTAAAGTGAGTGAAACCACTGATCTAGTGGACTCTGGCTAAGAGGTAGTTGTGTCATGTGCGTGTGTGATAAAGGACCGGGGATTTTAAAATCCCTTAGGTTTGATTATAACTTGTGGCTATTGTGATGACCTGCAATAAGTGGTAATAATGATGAGTTAAAATGTATGAACTACCTACTGTGTGGCAGATGTCTATCATGCTAGGCAGTCTTCTACATTATCAATAGTCTTCTCAGGAACCTTATATCATTTTTGTAATTTAGAAAATTTGTATAAATTTTTAAATGGGTGCAAGTACAGTTTCATTACATGGATATATCATATACTAAAGTCTCTAACCATCACTAGAATATTATACATTGCACCCATTGAGTTGTTTCTCATCCCTCACCCTCTCCCATCCTCCCACACTTCTGAGTCTCCAATGATTATTATTCCACACTGTATGTCCATGCTTTCCACAATTTTTTATATGAAGGAGGAAAAATATCTAAGAAAGTTTAAATATTTCAAACTCAGCCTCACAACTGTTAAGTGCTAGAACAATCCAAGTTACTGCCATCAATGGAGGCCAGAATCCACTCTTTCCCGAGATTAACCCCAGGAAAACTTTCCAGAAACTGATAAAACCATCACCTGAGCAGGGGTGATCAAATCAGGGCTCAGTTGATTCCAATATTTGCTGGAGTTCTGTGATTTGCTACTTTTTACCAGAAAGACTTCAGAAAGTTCTTAGTAATTTCCTGACAGTGTTCTGTGGGAACTTTGGCCAAAGGCTAGATTCTGCCAGAACCAAAAAGCATACTGCATTTCAGGAGCATTAATACAGCATTCTTCCAGAGTTTCCTTTAGAACCGTAGGGACATAAAATGCTCTGTGTCTCACATTCTCTTTTTCTTAACCAAAGTTCATATCGAAGTCTCCAATGCCTAGTCCTCTTATGCACACTCATTCTGGTACGATCACGTGGTTCTTCCCAGATTCATTCTCCCACTTCTTTACTCCCTTCCAACCATTTTCTTTCCTTCCTTGGGGATTTTGGTGTCATAATAAACAAAGCTTCCCACACCCTCACTCTCTTCACAGAAAGCTCCTTGCACCTTCTCACTTATTTGAAGCCTGAATCTCCCTTAAGAACATGGAACCTTTCTCCTGCACCCATCCATGGTGGCAGTTTATTATTTTCTCAGTCCTGAAGAGCTACAGGGGAAATCTTCCCTGTCTCATAACTCCCCATTGCCAGAAAGCAAAGCCTCTTCCAACTCAAGCCAACAGGGAGCAGCTAATTTGTATGAACAAGTACCACTTACCATCACCAAGATTAAGCTGGTAGACCTAACTCACTATACAGTGTTGCGAAGAGGTGAAGACAGCAGGTCAGAGGTAACCTAAGCAGTACACAAACCTGCTAGAACATCCCATAGGCAACTCAGGATCAGCACTCCTCTCCCTGGCATGCTCAGGGATTGATCTTCGGGGACCTGGGGATAGGCCTGTAAGTGAGGCCAAGCACACCCAGGTCTTGATTGAGAGTCCAGGTTGGAAGGAATCAGTGGAAGAACTCTGGAAACATGGAAAGTCAGAGAGAAAGGACACACCCAAAAGGAAACAATAACTCCTTACCAATGGATGCCAACCAAAACGAAACAACTTATTGCCAATGAATACCAACCAAAATGAAAAAATTGAAATAACAGATGAAGAATTTTGAATAGGAAGGTAAGGAAACTCAATGAAACACACACGCACAAGAAATAGAAACCCAACACAAAAGCTCCATGAAAACAATGCAGAAAATGAAGGAAAAATTTACTAAGAAAATTGAATTATTAAAAAGAAATCAAACAGAACTTCTGGAATTGAAAAATTCATTCAAAGAAGTACAAAACACAGTGGAAAACCTTAAGAATAGGATAGATCAGGCAGAAGAAAGCATAACAGAACTTGAAGACAACACCTATGAGTTAAACAAATCAGTCAAAGAGAAAGAACTGAGAAATAAGAGCAATGAACACAACCTACAAGAAATATGGGATTATATAAAGAGTTCTAACATAATAATCATAGGCAACCCTGAGGGCAAAGAAGGAAATACACAGGGTTGCAAAACCTATTTGAGGAATAATTGAGGAAAATTTCCCTGGCCTTGCTATAAATCTAGATATCAAGGTATAAGAAGCTCAACAGACTCCTGGGAGATTCATCACACAGAGGCAATCACCATGACACAGAGTAATGAGACTGGCCAAAGTAAATATGAGAGAGGCAATCCTACAAGTTGTAAGCAAAATCATATATATAATGTACACATATATATATGTATATATATAATTTACTAAGGAAAACCCATCAGATCAACTGCAGACTTCTCAACTGAGACCTTACAAGCCAGAAGGGACTGGGACCCCATTCTCAGTCTTCTCAAACAGAATAATGGCCAGCCTAGAATTTTGTATCCTGCAAAACCAAGTTTCTTATGTAAAGGAGAAATAAAGACTTTCTCAAACAAACAAAAACTGAGGGAATTTGTCAAGAGTAGATCTGCCCTGTAGGAAGTACTTACAACCGCATTATACATGGATCTGCACAATCATTACCCACTGGTGTCAAATCACATAAAAGCTAAAGCCCAGAGCCCATTTACCACAATGACTCAAGTATTAAAACAAAGCAATAAAGTTCTACTCAACAGGATGAACAGAAATTCACTGCACTTTTGAATTCTTTCAATAAATGTAAATGGCTTGAACTCCCAACTCAAAAGACATATACACTAGTTAAATGGATAAAAAAATAAAAGCTAAGTATCTACTGTGTCCAAGAGACATATCTAACCCAAAAGGACTTGTTCAGACTCAAGGTAAAGGGAAAGAAAACAACATTCCATGCAAATGGAAACCAAAAGAAAGCTGATGTACCCATTCTCATATCAGATAACATAGACTTCAAATCAGGAAAAGTAAGTAAAAGTAAAGATGGTCATTGTATAATGGTGAAGGGAACAATTCAACAAGAAAGCACAACAATCATAAATATGCACCTAACAAAGGTGTGTCCAGATTCATAAAGCAAACCCTACTTGAACTAAACAAAATGATAAACAGCAGCATAGTGATAGCCAACAACTTCAATGCCCCACTGATAGAACTAGACAGATCTTTCAAGCAGAAAATAAGCAAAGAAACAATGGACTTAAGCAGAACTCTAGGAAAAAAATGGGACTAATAGATATTCACAGAACATTCTACCCCAAACCACTGAATATATGTTCTCCTCATTAGCTCATGGAACATTCTCTAAGATTGATCATCTCCTATGCCACAAAACATGTCTCAATGAACTTAAAAAAATAGAAATCATACTATCTATCTTCTCAGACCACAGTGGAATAAAATTAGAAATCAACACCAACAGAAACACTCATCTCTACACAAAGTCATGGAAATTAAACAACCTATTACTGAATGATTATTGGGTTAGGAGGAAAGTAAGATGGAAATCAAAAGATTCTTTGAACTAAATGGCAAAGGGGACAGAAATTATCAAAGTCTGTGGGATTCAGCAAAAGCAGTCATAAGAGGAATATTCATACCCTTAAATGCCTACATCCAAAAGACAGAAAGATTACAAATCAACATCTAATAAATTGACTCAAGGAATTGGAAACAGAAGAGCAAACCAATCACAAATCCAGCAGAAAAAAAAGAAATAACTAAGGTCAGAGCAGAACTAAATAAAATTGATAACAAGAAAAGTATACAGAAGATTAATGAAAGGAAATGTTGGTTCTTTGAAAAAATAAACAGAATTGACAGGCCTATCATGAGATGAACCAGAAACAGAAAAGAAAGGACCCTAATAAGCTCAATCAAGAATGAAAAAGGAGATATTACAATGGATACCACTGAAATATATAATTTTATTTCTGAATACTATAAAAATCTCTATGTACATAAACTTGAAAATGTTGAGGAAATGGACAAATTCATGGAAACACACAACCTCCCTAGGCTCAATCAGGAAGAAATAGAACTCTTGAGCAGACCAATATCAAGTAATGAAATTGAAGCAACAATAAAAAATCTCCTGACAAAAAAAAAAATTATTCCTAGACCAGATGGTTTCATTGCTGAAATTTACCAGACCTACAAAGAAGAACTGGTAGCTATACTGCAGAAATAATTTCATAACATCAAGAAAGAATACCCCCAAACTAATTCTGCGAAGTCAATAATACCTGGATACCAAAGCCCAGGAAAGGACACAACAACAACAAAAAAAAGAAAACTACAGACCAATATCCCTTATGAACATAGATGCAAAAATTCTCAATAAAATTCTAGCAAACCGAATTCAGCTGCACATCAAAAACATGTCACCACAATAAAGTGAGCTTCATCCCAGAGATGCAAGGATGGTTCAACATATGCAAATCTATTAATGTAATTCACCACACAAAGAGGAGCAAAAACAAAGACCATATGATCATCTCTATAGATACAGAAAAAGCATTTGACAAAATTCAGCACCCTTTTATGATAAGAACTCTTAACAAAATAGGCATAGATTGAACATACCTCAATATTATAAAAGCCATATACAACATACCCACAGCCAACATCATACTGAATGGGGAAAAAATTGAAAACATTCCCACTTATAACTGGAACCAGATAAGGTTGCCCACTGTCATCACTTCTGTTCTTCCTAGTGTTGGAAGTTCTAGTCAGAGCAATCAGACAAGAAAAGGAAATCAAGCATATCCAAACGGGTAAAGAAGAAGTCAAACTATCACTCTTTGCTGACAATACGGTCTTACATCTAGAAAACCCCAAAGATTCTGCTAAGAGAGCCCTGGAATTGAAAAATAAATTCAGCAAAGTTTCAGGTTATAAAATCAATGTATACCAATCAGTATCTTCCCTATACACCAATTAACAGTCAAGCTGAGAATCAAATCAGACTCAATACCTTTCACAATAGCTACAAAAAATATAAAATAACTGGGAATGTATCTGGCCAAAGAGGTGAAAGTCCTCTACAGAGAGAACTATGAAACAGGAACCAAAAGAAACACACTTTTAACAAAAACCAAAACAACAACAAAATCTCATTTTTATGCTAAGACTCACAGAATTTTTTTTTTTTTTTTTTGAGACAGAGTCTCACTCTGTTGCCCAGGCTAGAGTGCCGTGGTGTCAACCTAGCTCACAGCAACTTCAGAGTCCTGGGCTCAAGCAATCCTTCTGCCTCAGCCTCCTGAGTAGCTGGGAACATAGGTATGTGCCGCCATGCCTGGCTAATTTTTTCTATATATTTTAAGTTATCCAGCTAATTTCTTTCTTATTTTTTTTACTAGAGATGGGGTCTCGCTCTTGCTCAGGCTGGTCTCGAACTCCTGAGCTCAAATGATCCGGCAGCCTCAGCCTCCCAGAGTGCTAGAGACTCATAACAATTTTATAGAAATTAATGCATTTCATTTTTACATCTTTCTGAAGAACATTTAAATAAAAAGGAATAATTTATAAAGGCTAGCATCTATTAAAAAGCTTACTATGTGCTAACCTTTATGCTTAGTGGATTACCCTGATACTTTAGAAACAGCCATAATTCATCCTTGCCAACAGACAAAGACAATATTTCAAATCTATTATATTACAAAATCATCAGTGTTTTGTAGTTCTCCCTGGAAAGGAGATTATGAACATTGAAATATTATTTTATCTCAAAAAGCACTATTTTGGAAGCCCTGTTTGGGGCCTTTCTGTTTATTTCTACCACAATTCAACATTTTCAGCACAAATTATAAGAAAGATGAGTGCTAAATATTAACTATTACAATTTTATTTTTATTTCTCTTCTCTTTCATTATTGAGAAGATTACTGTGTGTATTATGACCCCTTTCCTGAATGAGGAGGATAAATGGAATGATATGTTTTCATTCATTGAATATGGCACATTTCTTGTTAGGGATTAAGTTAATTTCCTCTCAAAATGTCCCTCTCCACCATCTCATGGTCTTCCCCTAATTTCAGATGCTCATTGACAGAATAGGGCAATATTCTGCAAGGAGTAATAAAAGTGAAATATAACAAAGATGGAAAATCAGATCTGGCATTTAGGAGACAGTTTTAATATGCCACATATTCTCGCATCCTTACACCACTGGAGAGTTAATAGACTTATTGTATGTCCTGCGGAACCACGGAGCAGAAATAACTGATAAGCAAACAAATTAGCTAAAACATACTTAAGACATCTCTTTTATAGTGATTGATTAAAATTTGGTTCACGGAGAATTGTTTGTGACTGATGCAAAACAAGGAATCAAACCAATTAAGAGCCTTAAAGAGCCCAGAGAACTTTACTCCAAAAGTCATGTTTACCATTGTTTTCAACTTAAGATAATTGTTTTCTGCTCACCTGAATCTTCCACTTAACCCACCCCATTCCTTGAACAGAAAACCTCAGAATCCCCTCTCATTATTAACCCTGCTTTACTCTCTCTCTCTTCTGCCCTTCTTTGCCATTTCCTCTCCTCACCCCATCCCCAACCTCAGCAGATCTTGTTAGCACAATCTTTATTTAATTATCAATTTACTACCTTTCCTTAAGATGGTCATCTGCCAAGAAAACCATCCTCTCCCCAGCTCTGCTTCCCTTTATCTAAGGAAATTACATTCACAGATATTTTGGAATAATAGACAGGTGATAATCCTAGTCCTATCTCTTCAAACTATATCTTCCCATACCCTTTTTTGGCTAAGCATGCAATTCATGTGCATTAGGCTGTATTAGAAGAAATGCAGTATGCCCCCGGAGGAAATAGCCTCTCTGCACCACCTCTCTATAGCTGTCAGGGAATACCTGAGTGCTACATTGAGTTCTGGACATCACTTTTTTCTTTCTTTCTTTCTTTTCTTTTTTTGAGACAGGGTCTTGCTTTGTCAGGTAGGCTGCAAGCATAGCTCACTGCAGCCTCCAACTCCTGAGCTCTAGCCATCCTCCTGCCTCAGCCTCCCAAGTAGCTGGGACTACAGGCATGCACCACCACACCCAGCTATTTTTCCTTATTACTTGTAGAGACAGGGTCTCACCATGTTGCTTAGGCTGGTCTTGAACTCCTGGCCTCAAGCGATCCTCTCACCTCGACCTTTCAAAGTGCTGGGATTACAGGTGTGAGCTACCATGCCTGGCCCTTGGGCACCACTTTTCAAAAGGGACATTGACAAAAAGGGGGTAATCAGTGAAAGGTATCCAGGATATTCAAGAGTGTTGGAAAAGTACCAAAAGACAGTTGGAGGGAGATAGAGCTCTTTAACCTGGAAATAAGGATATCTAAGAGAGGTCCAATGTCCTGCTTTTCAACACATGAAGGGCTTAAATCTATTCTGCATTTTCTCAGAGGACCAGACAAGGTCCATGAGTAAAGATTATATGAAGACTATTGTAAGGCAATATAATGAAGCAAATCCTGTTGACTTCTAGAGCATATTCTGACCTTCTCAGTTTGCTTCACATAAACTCCGATCCAAGACACCATCATGACTAATTCCAACTGCTTCAATAACCTTCCTTCCAGTCTCTACTTTCACTCTTTGTGCCTCTCCCACGCATTCTGCAAAGAGCAGCCAGGGAGAGATTTTTAAAACCCAAATCCTGTGTCTTCACTGTCTAAACTTATTCTAGCATACTCTTACTTGGAATAGAGGTATGAAATCAAAATTCCTTTCCAGTGCCGGTGAGACTCTAAATGACAGACTCTGCCTACCCTTTTTTTGTCTTTTTCCGCATTGCTCCATGTGTTCCAGCTGCACTGGCTGTCTTTTTATTTCAGAAAAAGGCTAAACTTCTTCCCAACTTCAGATGTGTGTGTTTGCTGTTGCTGCTGATGGAACACTTGGCCCCCACGGGCTCCCACGGCTAACTCTGTCTTGTCACTCAGCATCTACTCGAACACCTCCTTCTTAGAGAATGCCTCTCCCTGCTACCTGTGCTAAAGGAATGTGCTCTTGTTGCTGTAATCTCACTTCCTTTCCCCCATAGCCTTTATCATTCTTTGAAAACATTCATTTTAGAGTCATGAGATCAGGACTTTATTTTAATCACTACTGTATCCAATGTCAGGTCCATGGTAAGCGTCAGTAAAAATTTGTTAAACCTGCATGCCTCTTATAGGCCATTATATTCTAAGATTCTATGATTCTAGTTCTCACCATTAAATTCTTCGTGGCCGAAAACACCTGCACTGTGGCTGGTTTCCTTAAGTGAATGTTTATTTGAATTTAAATATTGTACCTACAAAATATTTTATCTATAACATACTAGCATAGTGTTTTAAAGTATGATCCTAGAGTCACTCCGATTGTGTGAATTTCTAAGTATTTTAAAATATTTTTATATATAAATTGTATACAACATTGGCCCCTGTCCACCTATAGTGTGTTTGGCTGAGAAAATAATAAGCAATATGTATAGAACTTAACACAGTGCCTGACCTATGCTAAGTCTTTGAATGCTAGCTATTAGTAATAGTAGCAGTGTTTAATGTCTTTACATAATTTTGTAACTATGAAGCGAGTCCTTTTATATGAAAATAAGTCAATACCAAGGTGAACTGAATAAAGACCAAGAATTTAAATATGTCCTTAAAGTTGTTTAGTCCAAAAAAAAATAATGTATACCATTTTTCAATGCTACCCTCTCCTAACCTTATGTGTTTATTCTGACAAGTGATAAGTTTTCTGATTACTTCAGAGGGAGAGAGGGTAAAAAAAGAGGAATTTGATAAAAGAATATTTCCATCTTTGAACTTTTACATAAATCAGGAATTTTTTCATTCTAAGGGACCCTGACACAAAATTAGAATTCACAGTGATAAAAAAAACCTATACCCATATAGTAAATATATTCTAAGTTGTTTCACTTGTATACATTGTTTTTGGGATAGAAAAAGAAAAATTATATTGATGTTTAATATGAAAGTGAAATAGACATTTAAAAATACCAGTAATGATATAATCAACATCATTTAGCAGAAGAAACAAAGTACATGTTTTTATCTGCATTCATAAGGGTATATGGAACTCAATACAATAGATACATAATTATGAATATCTACTAAACATTAAAATTCACCTTATGTATTAGTTCTTCATTTAAATGAATAATTAAAATTTGCTTTGTTTAAGTTTTTAAGAGGTATTTTTGAGAACTAGCCCATTTCTAAGGACTAAATACCCTTGATATATGCTTTTGATCCTGATTCAATTAGATTGCTTTTGTTTCTATTTTTCTTTGTACAGCATATAAAATAGGCAACTCACAGTTTGTACTTTATAACTAGCCCTGACTATTATTAAAGAATAGCAAAGTTATAGTCCTGTCAAAACATATTAGTAACTATGGACAATCTTTGGCTACCTATAGTTTTCATGCATATGTATACTTTTAATAATGATATATAAAATGCTTTGTTGAAAGATTTGTTGGTCTGATTTCTATTTAGAAAAGCTCTCTTCTTTTAAGAATAGTAGTCTATCTTATATAGTGTATTTATTTAGCTTGTTAAGTCTGATTTCCTTAGCATGACACATCTTCTTTGACTTGTGAGAAAAATTGGAAAATGAACCAAATTATTTTCAATGAGAACTCAAAGAAATGTGCTTGTGGAAATTTCCACAAGTGCCCTATTAGTTAAAAGAAACTGATTTGCAGATTGAGTGTCTAACTAAGCTCCTAATTTCTCTGTGCATATTTGTCATTAATTAATCTATAAATGTAGCTACCCATTTTCAGATCTGAATGTATACAGTGGTTATTGCTACAGAAGTCAGATATTTCACCAAACCTACTCTTTTAGCACACAGCAAATAGAGTGTTCCTTCCTTTTTCATTGAACTGTCATCAACTGAAGCTTATGTCAAGTATGCATTTTCCAAAATTTAATGAAATCACCATCAAAACAGAATGTCAAGGTGCCAGCTGTCCCTGTTTGTCTGTCTGGAGCTTTAGTTGTTGATTAATTGGCTTGCATCTCTACAAGGCCACCACTAAGGCCTTGACCCCACATGATTCAATTGCTTGGCTGTTATATTTCCAGCAGGCAGTGACTATTTGAATATAATCTACTCAAAGTCCAATTTTCTGATAGATGCTACAATAAATCAGTGGGCTGATACTTAACCCTCCCAGCACTCAACCTAAGAGAAACAATTCTTCTCACTCTTGAGGAGTCATAACCACACCTGAGAAATAAATGCTGCAGTGAGAGCAGAATATGCCTATGTCCATGGGTTCCTTAAGCTTTGACTAAGTAGGAGTTTTATGCTGAAGATACTCATGAACCATGATTTACATAAAAAATAACACCATTAACCCATCCTATTGGAACCTTGCCTAGGAATTATTTTTCTAGTAGGAGATGTTGCATTTATGCTGATCCAACCACATCTGGAAGTTTCCTGTGTATGTGAGGCTTTCTGGCAGTAGCACCTACCACCCTTGGTAGACAAGCACCTCTGGATGACATGGCTGCCTGGAGTGCCCCTGGTCCCCTTTCTTGGCTGTGGGCAATACTCCTTTGGCTACACCTTTAGAGCACCTTTGTTCTGAACAATGGCAAGCATCTGGGATATAGTTAACTGTGGTTGTGAAATTAGGGATAAGGGATTTGTGTTCTATGAGTTGGTGAGGAGGGCCCACAGGAGCATATATGTCCACATACACCCTGGTCTCTTATACTAATAAGGAAATGTGCAATGCAAAACTGGTATTTCCTCTAAGCCTAGGAAGGACCCAAACCTGGCAGAATTCACCACTTTCTGCCTAAAGAGCTGTTGGGCTTTGAATAAACATCAGAGGTAGCCAGGGAACTGTCACCACTGGCTTTGAGTGGGCCTGGGCTGGCTTCAGATGTGACCTGGCACTGGAGGCCATGTGGAGTGCCCATGTCACTCTTCCCCCAGCACAGAGAGTGAGGGAAGAGAGCGAGAGACTTTGCCTGGTAATCCAGGGGATTCTTTTGTATGTTACCCAAGCTCACCAAGGTGGTACCACCAGGAGTCTGCAAGAGTCACAGCATCATTGGGCTTAGGAAACCCACAGGGCTGATATGGCTGCAGTGGCCAAAGACTTAGACCACAACACTCAATTCCCTTTGAGTATCTGGAAAGACTTTTCTAGAAGGACAATTTCAAGCAAGCACAGACTATGAGTATCAAATACATAACTCTTCAATGCTTAGACATTGATGGACATCCACAAGCACCAAGAACATCCACGAAGACATGACCTCACCAAACAAACTAAATAGAGTACCAGTGATGAATCCTGGAGTAATGGAGACAGGTGACCTTTCAGACAAAGAATTCAGAATAGCTGTCCTGAAAAAGCTCAGTAAAATTCAAGTCAACACAGAGAAGGAATTCAGAAGCCTATCAGAGAAATCTAACAAAAACAGCAGAAAATTCTAGAGCTTAGGAATTCAATTGACAAGTGGAGAAATACATCATAGTTTCTCAACAGCAGAATGGACCATGCAGAAGAAAAAATTAGTGAGCTTGAAGACAGGCTATTTGAAAATACACAGTGACAAGAGAAAAAAGAAAAATGAATGAAAAAGAGTGAAGCACACCTACAGGATCTAGAAAATAGCCTCTAAAGAGCAAATCTAAGAGTTAGTGTTTTAAAGAGAAGAGAGAGAGAGAAGAGAGAGAGGGAAATTGGAGTAGAAAGTTTATTCAAAGAAATAATAACAGAGAACTTTCCAAACCTACAGAAAGATATCAACATTCAGGTACAAGAAGGTCATAGAACATCAAACAGATTTAACTCAAAAAAGGGTTATACTTCTCAATGTTAATGTTATATGAAAAATATAGGAGAGTAATATTTTTTCAAGAGTCATAATAAAAGGGCTTTGAATCTATAATGCTATATTCAATAATTTACATGCAAAGGAATAAACATCAGAGGTAGCCTTACACATTCTCAAACAAAAACTCAGTAGTTTTATCAAGCAAATGACTCTTTTGAAAACAGTCCTTTAAGAAGTATAGCAGTAAGTTGTCAAATAAACCTAGAAAGATCTATGAAATATATGAAATGTAGAGGTGAGAAAATACCCTAGTACATTTTCTTGTTGCTGAAATAAACTTAGAATCTATAAAATATTCTTAAAGCTCAGAGTTTAAAATGTAGAAAATGCAAATATGGTGGTGGTAGTGGGGAAGGGCATGAGAGACGAGAGAGGTAGATTATATAGATATTACATAAGCATAAGAAAGGGGTAGAATGAAAAAAATGCAGATATATATTATTTTACTGGTAACCAAAATAATAAATAAAATACAATGTTAACTTTTATATAAGAGAAAGAAACTCGATATGTTGAATGGAAGGTATAATAAGAAAATGAAAGTAAGGTACAGAAAATATGCAATAGAAAAATCAATTAGGGAGAAATAAAGGAGTCCTAGTAACAACTGCAATAAATGTAAATGGACTAGACTCAATGACAAAAGATAGACACCTTCTAAATGAATTAAAGGAAACATAATCTAGCAAAATATAAAATACAAAATAAATACTTCCAATAAAACATAACAAAAACTGAGAATAAAGGTAAGACTTCAAATTACAAATAATGTTGGATTAGCTTACTGGAACTAAGCCTCTCACTGCAGACAACTAAACGACAGACAAAATATTAGAATTCTTTGTATATGCATAGAGAAGTCAAAGAGATCAGGCCAATGTTCCAGGGAAAATGAGAACCATGAAAAATAAACAAGTACAGAAGCCATTTTGACTAAAATCTAGCAAATTTAAACTATGCCTCTTCTTTGAGAACTGTGCTTTTTCACTAGAGGTCCAGTGTCCACATATGCAGAAATCTATAAATTCCTGGGAATTTACTCTCTCTGCACAGCCCTTGACCAACGGCTGACAGGTGCAGGAGTAAAGCAGCTGAACTCCCTTGCCTTGGGCAGTTCTGAAGTGTAATTTACTCTGAAGTGTAATTTCCACTGCAGGATCAAGCTGAAGCTACCCCGTGCAAGACTTTATTGGAGATTATACCCTAGCTTGGCTTTCTTCTCTTCCTTCTCCTGCTCTCTTGCCAATCTCTACAGAAGAGTATTGCTTTACTAAATCACTTGGTCGTGAATCTTGACCTCACAGACAGCTGCTGGGAAAACTGACCTAAGATACCATGTCTCATATTGTCCTCTCCCCATTCTTCCCAGTTTATTTTTAAATTTCTGATACTTTAATTATATGTGTATTAAAAATTTTATGTCATTCTCCATGTCCTTTAATTTTTCTTTCATATTTTCCAACTATTTGTGTTTCCATGTTACATTGCAGATAATTTGTCCAGTTATTAAGTTTTTCATTTACTGTATCTGATTGACTGCTTACTCATGCATTGAAAATTTTAATTTCAGTTACACATATCTTATTTCCAAAAGTTTTTTTTTTTTTTTTTTTTTTTTGTTGAGACAGAGTCTCACTCTATTGCCTGGGATAGAGTGGCATGGCATCAGCCTAGCTCACAGCAACCTCAAGCTCCTGGGCTCAAGCGCTCCTCCTGCCTCAGCCTCCCCAGTAGCTGGGACTACGGGCATGCGACACCATCCCGGCTTATGTTTTCTATATATATTTTTAGTTGTCCAGATAATTTCTTTCTATTCTTTTAGTAGAGACAGGGTCTTGCTCTTGCTCAGGCTGGTCTCGAATTCCTGAGCTCAAACGATCCACCCACCTCAGCCTCCCAGAGTGCTAGGATTACAGGCGTGAGCCACTGCACCCAGCCCCCAAAGTTTTATTTGGCTCTTTTGCAATCTGATTTGCATTTTTACAATTTTACCCTTTTTTCATGTTTCAATTATCTTTTTTAAATTTGTTTAGACATGTTAAACATATAGTTTTATATTCTGCATATAAAGTATTTCTGTCATCTGTTGTTTCTATTGGATTCTAATGATTACTAGTGGGTATTGTTTTATCAATTTTGACTGTGCATTCATGTTTCTTAGAACTTTATGTATAGGAGTTCTTTGAAGCCTGGGTGGAACATGTGTTCCTGCAAAGCGAATTTGCCTAGGTTCATGTGAGAACCCTGGAGGCTTTTACAAAACCACCGTACAAGATTATTGGATGTAGACTTGTTGGGCCAACAGGTCTGTGTGGATTCAGGGTACAAATCACTATGAGCAGTGTTCTTTGACCATGAATACTCAAGGTGGATATTTTTTCTGCAACAAAATCCTAACAAATAATTTTTTTCATTGTCTTATGCTATAGGGTAGATTTTTTCTAGCACACCCTATATTTAGGGTATAGCTACTTAAGGTCCTAGCCTCATGCAGGGACCTCTTAGATTTATCAACTTTGGTGAGCCTGAGGCTTTGTCCTCCCTCCATGCCTTCTGTCCTGCCCTATTTACATAAATTTTATATTCATGGCTTCTTTGTAAAGGCCTTATAACAAAGGATGCCAGTGAATGACAGCAATAGTAATAATTTTGGAGCCTGTTATCCATTCAGCTACAAAGAAAATAAAGAGTACAGTTGTTATGAAATTGGGAACGTATTCAGGGAAAAATTAGAAGAACTAGCACTAAGTTTTCATGCATAATTTCAAAAAACTGAAAAAAAAGAGAGAGAGAAGCACTACTAATTTGCACTAAGTACACGATGGAAAAATTTGCTACCTTTTCCCCTCTGTTCAGAACCTCTTTGTCTGGGGGGAAGAATTACACTTCTCCCGTGGAAATTGCCATTGTGAATGGATGAGTGGTCGAGGCAAATACTGCTGCAGATCGAGTAAAATTGAGCTTATATGGATATTAGTGGTAACCAGTATATACATGAGAAAACTTTTCTGGATTTCTTCAAGCAGTAGTTGTGATTTTAGGCCAAGGGAGGGTCACAGATAGGATCATCTCACATACAGTGATGAAAGTAATAGATGATTCCTGTGAAAAAGTTCAAGGATTCCTCATAGCTACAACCAAGTCATTGAAAAGCACTCAAGGTGCTCGTATAGGTAGAAGTATTTCCTCTTTTCCAGTATTTTCTAATAGTATTGCTACCAAGCATCATTTTTATTATTAATACCATGACTTAAAAATAAATAAATAAATAAAAATACCATGACTTACTTTGGGTATTAAAAAATATTTTACTCCTTAAATCGCACTGAAGAAGTCACTGTGAATTCACTTTTAAATAGTCAAAGACATAGACATTTGCATATCAGGTCAGCAAGAAATAACGAACAACTGGTGTTGATATAAGTATAGACCAAAGCTAACATTGTGATTTTTATTTATTCATTTACATTTTCATTTATTCTACTGTTCATTCCCTAATTCATTATTGAGTAGTTTTCATATACTACTGTACCAGGTGTACACGTATTGTGGTTACGTGAAACGTTTCTAAGAGCTTTCTCACATACCAAAAACAACTCAAGGACCCTCTACTACAAACTTTGTAACTTACAATTTTTTAAGAGCCTATTTTTTATATAGAAAAAATTGAAAAAATCGAGACCTAGTTTATTTGCCCTAGATTATACAGATAATCCACGGTTCTCTTACCACGAGAAATTAGATCTGCCTAATTCTACTCAAAGTAGATAAGAAATATGACAGTTCATATTTATTATCAACCTAATATAAAATATAAAATATTAGGTGTTGTTAGTGTTATATTGTTGTTGGTATTTATATTGTTATATTATGTTGCAGGTATTATTTTCTCTTTTGGTGGCTATATAAAAATTGAATTATAAATATATTAATAATACTTTTCTTAAAAAAATTAAAGGTAACATTATTAAGTCCTGTCTCTTAGAATCTGTCATTATACTTGGCAAAATCAGCTACAGATTTATTTGTACTATAAGTTTCAATGGTACAAATTAGCAACAGTTTTTCTTTGTGAACCCTAAAACAGATACTTCTGTGATGCTCCTGGGTCTCAGTCAGTTGTAGTTGCTTGTAAACGACTTTGACTGGTAAGTTCAATTGGAAACTATGGTCAGGCAAATTTGTCAACATAACTCCAGATAGTTTGAAATAGTGCTGGAACCGCAAGGCATTTAATCTGTGGCCATAGATCAGGACAGTCACTACATAGCCAGTGCTGAACAGCAGAAAAAATGAAGACAGGCATTTACAATATAATATGCTAAATTCTACCAAAGTGCTATCATAAGGTACCTGATTTAGGTTTGAGGATGAATGGAAGCTTCTTAGGGAGAGTATCTCTAAGAACTGATGGGTGAATAAAAGTTAGATTAAAAGTTAGAGAACAGGAACCAAAATTATGAACATTATTAAGTGGGTTAGCCCACTGCTCAGAAAAGGTAGTGAGAGGCTCACACACACAGGCAGAAGTCAGAATCCATCCCTCCTACTTTGCATCTGTCCTTGCCACTATAGGAGAACTTATCATCAAAATAAAATGGATAGAAAAACACCGTTAAGAGTGAATTGAAGCCGGGCGCAGTGGCTCACGCCTGTAATCCTAGCACTCTGGGAGGCGGAGGCAGGAGGAGCGTTTGAGCTCACGAGTTCGAGACCAGCCTGAGCAAGAGTGAGACCCTGTCTCTACTAAAAATAGAAAGAAATTAGATGGACAACTAAAAATATACAGAAAAAATTAGCTGGGCATGGTGGTGCATGCCTGCAGTCCCAGCTACTCAGGAGGCTGAGGCAGGAGGATTGCTTGAGCCCAGGAGTTTGAGGTTGCTGTGAGCTAGGCTGATGCCACGGCACTCTAGCCCAGGCAACAGAGCGAGACTCTGTCTCAAAAAAAAAAAAAAAAAAAAAAAGAATGCCAGAAAAAATAAGAAGACTAGATTGTAAGAAGCCATCCAGACAGTTTAAATGAATTCAAGTTTGCAGCCATAGACAAATTACATGCCTAGGTGTTGAAAGGACTTACAGGTATAATCGCAGAATGATTGATTGGCAGTAATCTGCAGAAATCACAGGGAAGGGGGTGCAGCCAGGAGACGCAATCTAAGCAATATCACCCCAATTCTCTCAAGGGGTTAAAAGGTAGATTCTGGAAACTGTTAGATCAGCAATGTTGATCTCTCATAGCATTCTACAATGAATTACTTTAACAAAAAAATTGAGATTACTTAGAAAATAATGAGCCTACCTCTGGGATCTAGTCTGAGTGCACTAAAAGCATTCCTGACAAATTAGCCTTATTTAATTTTCTGTAGGTTGAGTAGCCTGGGAGATTTCGGAGGGTCAGGAGGTGCGGTATTTGTGTTTAGGTAAGGATTTTGATGATGTCACTCCCACGTCCTTGTGGACAAGGGTAGACATATGCTAGATGGTAGCAGAGGCAGGCAGGTGTGCGGCTGTTGGAACAACTGCATACAATTAATTGGATGTCAGCTTTCAGGGAGGTTCCTCATAGTGTGTTTCAGGGCTTTGTCTTTTGCCTTGTCTTGGTCATGTTTAAAAATTCAGTCAGGGTGAAAAGACGTCAGTCTGGAAAGGGTAAGGTACTATATCGACTGATTGAAACAGCATTAGAAAATGTTTTAGTAGATAGAACAATGCATAAAAACCAGGAAATTGAGAAGTAGCAGCAGAAATAAATGTACAGTTTTGGCTTTTACAATTGCTTACATAAGAATGCACTTGGGAGGAGGTTTAAAAGTTCATCTCAAAGCAATACAAAACAAAATAAAGAAACACTTTAGGTACTTTTGCTAACCAAATGGTAAATGCTTAAAAAAAAAAAAAAGAAAAAGAAGGTGAATTTGAGGCAAGATGGCATGAATAGAGGAACATTTCCGAAATGAAGGAAATGGCAGTAAGACTGAGTCCTGGTATTTCACTGAACTGGAAGACTAGTGAGACCCACCCTGAGTATTACATACAGTTACCGATGTAGGGCAGATGGGAGACGTGGTCATTTCCTCAACATCATTCCACCCGCCCTGTTGACAGCAGCTATAAGCTGTAAGGCTGGAGTGAACTCGACCTCACCCCAGCTTCAACAGTGAGCTATGCTCAGCTAAGGCCAATCAGGAAAATTCCATCTTCCTTTGCATCGTAATTGGTTTAATTAATCCAGGCCTAAGCTTATCAGTGCGTGGCATTCCCCTGGTTTTAGGGATTGGTTCAGGGTTGGCCAATTGATGTAAATCTCAGATTTTTCTTTTTCCCAGCCGTTAATGGGAAGCAACCTGCCTCTCCCACTGAATGAGGCCTCATGCAGCACTAATTACTGCTGGCAGGCTTCCAGCATCTATCAGGGAAGTCAGTCTGGGGAGGAAGTTAACACAGAGAAAGGCAGAGAAGAGCAAACCACAGGCAAATGGACCCAGAGCCCTGACGGAACTACAGGCCTACATTGCCCTGAGTGAGGCTGGAGTTTTTAGTTATTCATTAAGCCCATTGGAGTTTGTTTGTTCATTTGTTTTGTCACCTTTAACTGAAAGTGTTCTAACAGATCCAAAGACAAAATTCTAATAAGATTGTTGCCAAAACGGAGGAAAGCCAGGCCATGAGAAGGAAATTCAGAGGAACTCAGGAAGATAAAAACTTAAATTATTTAGAAACATCTGTCCCACAGAAGAGAGAGTGAATTGTTGCTATTGTTTGAGAATTCAAGGCTAGGACTGTTGCTACAGAGATGTGGGGAGGCAAATTTTGATTCAACATAAGACACTGAGAAATACTCTTTTAAGAACATTTCTAATTTTTAGAGGCATTCCATTGTAGAAAGAGCTATTTGCCAATTACTGCAAGTGTTAAAGCGAAGAATAATGAACCATCTGTACGTCCTATTCAGCCCCAGGAGTCAATGGTATTTTGCCATCCTTGGTTATTTAAATGTGGATAAGGTAGCTACTGGTTTCAGAGAGCATGATTTCTGCCTGGGCTTCCTGAATGACTTGATCGATGCTTTCTATGGGTCTGAATCCTTGTCTGAAGAGTGAATGGGTTAGAATAAATGGTTTCTAAAGCTCTGAAAATTTCTGCCACCCAAAGGAAATTACTGGAAGTATGGGAGTAAGGCTCTTGGCCTGCTCCTTCCCAAGATAATAGTAAAACCTAAAAATGGTAAATTAGAATAGCAGCTTCCCATTAATCACATCACTTCTTAAAGTTAGAATGAGGGATTGCCTTGGGAAATACCACTCAGCTCTAGTTCCTGAATATATTATGTGCCTATTTCAGAAATGGAATCTTCTATTGAGTGAATTATCAAAAATTCAATCACTCAACAAGAATTTATTGAACATTTACATTCCCAGACCTGGGCTAGGCTCTGTGATAGAGAAAACCTTGCCTGTCTTCATTGTCTAAAACACAAAGTGAATCGTAAGTGTTCAGTGCAGGACAATCTCAGTTGTTCAGGGGCCACATAACACCCTCCCTAGCTTCTGGTCTCAGTACTAAATTCAGGATATTTCCAAGATTTTTGGTAGAGGGAAAAAAAAGAGAGAGAAAAAAATAAAAATATAATTTTAAGTGCTTATTCAATTCTTTTGAGAGTTCCAAACAGATATTTTAAATAGAGGCTGCAAATCTGTTTGATACCACATACCCATATGTAATACGCTGAAATTATATCAAAGAATAGGTAACTATTTTTTATATTAACTTATTTATATATTTATGTTTTAGAAAATACAGGTAGCAAAAAGAGGGTCCAGAAACATCCTGGGTAGCTAATAAATTTCTACCTATTCATTGCTATGCAGGTGCTGTGGAATCTGTATAAAATTCTCCTAAAAAAAAAACTCCTGCTTCCTAGGAGTTAATAATCGAGAGAATCAAGACGAAATGAATGAGCATTTGAAAGTTTTGCTGGGAGTGTGCTCATCTGTGTGCTTGTGCTATGAGCACCATGGCAGTGTAAAGGACAGGGGCAGAGGCTACAACCTAGCGCTGATGTGGAGAGAGTGGTCTCAGCCTTGAAGGATAGGCTGAAATCAAAAAGGCAGAAGTGATGAAGAACGCTGCTTAGATGAGGGAAAAGACAGTCGAAAAGATTCAGAAGGAACCGATTTTCATATGGCCCTGAGGATGCTGAGGTTATTAGACAAAGGAATTAGGGCTTCATGGAAAATAAGGATGGGCATTAAGATTCTCACCTGTCTTAAAAGTCAAGCAAAGTGATTTAGATGGCACAGGTTTGAGTTGGGGAGATCTATACTGCGCTTGAGCAGGGAGTAACATAGCAGTGCTCAGGGAAGTATATACTGGCAGTGAACTACAGCCTGAATTGAAGAGTGAGGGGGCTGGCTAGAAGCTGTTGTAGGAATCCCTGTGTGAGTGATCCCATGTGTCAGGACATGGGTAACTGAAAGATTTATAACAAGATTAAAAATGGTGTGAAAGACATTTTGAAAAACAAAGGAGAGGACTTTGATAATTCATTGGACATAGGGAATTCATGACAGATTTTTCAGTTTGGAATACATCTGTTTCCTGCAATGGTATAAACTACATCAGACAATGTATATGTGCTATCTCCCTAAAGAGATTATCGGCTTCCTAAGTACAGCATGCCCAGGATCACTAAGGCCGCGGCTCTGCTGAGGAGATGAGAGGTTAAAGAGGGAAAGAATAAACATCGATACCAAGCTTTCCAACCTAGGTAACCAAGGTAATCAACTAGGTAATCAACTTCTCTGACACTTTCACAAGGATGGGAGGATGATTGACTTTCGTTTTTTTGTAAGTGTTATATTTGAATAGTAAAACATTAAGCTGATCATAACTTCAACAGCCAAAAGCCATCATTTCATAAAAAAACTCAATGAATGCTTTCTTTTGTAAGAATTAGATGGGAAATTAAAACAAATTATTTGTTATTGATCATGCCAAACTACTCAGGGTTAAGTGCATAAAAGTTTGCTTAAGATGCCATCAATTTTTAAATGTTCTTTTTCACCTTGTTATCTTGGGTGACATGTGAAACAGTTCGAGCTTTCCTCTTCTGGTTTGTATTCTCACAAGAAACCACGGACGCAGGGTCTGGTTTGCTCTCTCTATATTACGTGTTGTATGTAATAGATGTGTTTTTGGACTATGTACATGATTAACAATTGAAAAGCTCAATATGCTGAGAAATGCTGAATTATTATGGGAATCCAATAAGAAAGTAAAGATGCTACATTTATTACTTATTTCCCCAATCAATTGTGTTGATAGGTGTACAATTACTTTGGGAAAAAGCAAAATAAAACTAGTGGGATACAACCCAAGAGGACAACACTGAAGCTGGAAAACACCTAAAGACATTGGGTGTAGGTTCATTTGGTTTTATTTTGTTTAAATCATAGTAGAATTATTGACACTGTGAAATAGAAAAGAAATGTTGTTGGAAATGGACTTAGATTGCTGTCCCTTTTGAAGGGCGGGGGCGTGCCTATGTGTATGGGTGCAGGCACGGTGGGGTTTGGGTTGGAAGGATGAGGATGGTCTCTTTTTGTGGCTTCTATTTGCTCAGGAAATAAGAGGCAAAATTATCACCTACGCAGGATGAAACGGGCAATGCTTCAGGTTTGTGGAGAAGGGAGAGTGAGTAAAATCAGTTATCTTGGAGACAAGGAGAGAGAAACGTTTAGTAAAATATAGAATTAATTAATGCTGAAATTTGTAAAGTTAAAATAAGCATGACTGAATTTTTTTCTCAGAGTTGTGAGTGTAGGTGAAGAGCCAGATTCAACCAGGATTAGAATCGTGTCCAACAAGAAAGATTGAGGAGGAAAGGGACAAGGAAAGAGAGAATGTGTGCAAGGGAGTTTTTGTATTATGCATGGAATGCAAGAAAATAAGAAGGAAGCAAAGACAGGGTGTGGTAGAACGATTGTGGGAGTGCCAGGTAGAGTTTACGTGGACAGGTGAGAGGTGGTGATCACAGTGTGGGATACTTGGAAGATGGAGCAGTTATTGATAATGGCAGGATCTTGTGGGGACCCAGGAGAGTGGATAGTGGAAGGAATGAAATCAAGAAACTGGAAGGCTTTAGTGTTGAAGAATCGTCTCCAAATCTACTGAAGTCAACAAGATTCATGGCAGCACGAGTACTGGAGGGAAAAACAGTGATCTCAGAGCTAAGATCTTCACTGAGTGAGAAGATCTTACTTAAAAAAAATCTGAGATCTAAAACACTGTTAGTTCCAAGCATTTCAGATAAAGGAGGCTCACCCTGTGTAAATGTTAGCTGCTATTAGCTCGTTGTGTCATCTGATAGGTGGGATTTGCTCATTCTCTCTCTTTCTCTCGTCCCCTGCCGTGTGTGTGTGTGTGCATGCATGTGTGTGTGTTTAAGCATGCATTTATCAATGAGCAAGACCAGGAAGACATGGGGTATGTGAGAGAAAATAGCCACACTTGAGAAGGCTTCCGGGGAAGCCCTGACCCTGGGGAGGGTCAAATTTCAGTGAGAGCCCAAAGATAATAAAGATGCTCAGAAAAAAACTGAAGATACAGGGGTGAGCTAATAACAGACTATGAGTTCCAGAAGCCACAGAGCAGGAATTTAGAGTGGAGAGGAAGCCTGGCTCAGATTTAAGGGCACGTACAGAGCTGCGTAGGGATGGACATCGTCATGATGATGGATCACCCGAGAGGGCAGGGCTGGTCCTGTTGAGTCAGGTGAACTACTGGTACAAGGTACTAGGACCCTGGTCCTGATGATCTTCCCTCCTAAGACTGGTCTCATGCAGTTTTCAGAAAACAGAGTGTGGATGCCTACGAAAGACTAGCAGAACTCAGACATGGCCAGTGGAGAGTCTAGAGGAGACGCTGCCTGGCAAGGAGGCCAGAACACTTCTAAGTAAATGATGACAAGCCCATTAGGTGGTGCCAAAACTACATCCTAAGTCCTAACAGCTCACTCAGGTTTCTAAGAGTAGGTCAAATCTCATTACAAGTTTTCAAAGCACCTACATATCATAATCATAGAATTAACTGATAATCATTTATTTAATGACTACTTCCCCTCACTATAATGGTCAGGAAGTGCACCTCTTCTATTCACTGATGGAGCTTCAGAGCTTTGCATGTAATAGTCACGATATCTAATGCATATCTATGTATCTGTATCGATACCTTCATTTTACATCTATATTTGTAGCATCTGTCTTTTGGGGAAGTTCTGTTAGGAGTTAAGTTGCCAAAATGGATTTATCGGCAATGATCATGTCTAATTTCAAAGCTTTGCTCTCTAAGCCTGCTGAGTCTATGTCCACGTACCCAGGGTTAACCAGGATTGCTTTTGGAAAAGCGGCTCAGTGAGTACTGCAGTTCAGCTCCACAGCCATCCTGAGGGCTCTACTAGCGTCTTTGTAGACTTTACCCAAGGGGAGAAAAATGGAGACTTGACCTAAAGGTGAATTAGTCTTTGAAATGTTAAAACTTGAGAAGCAGAGTATGCCTAGGTTAGCAAGAATAAGAGTTCACTTGGGATGTCCTTCTCATTGTCTAATTCAATGGACAGAGATTATCTTTACATTGCCTGAAATTGTTCAATGGTTCTTTCATGTGAGCACATATTTTGTTCCTCAAGTAGATCATAACTCCCTAGGACAAGAAGGAGGGTGACGTTGGCCTCATTTGGCCAAAGCCAGTGGTTTCTTTCTTATTACACTGTGTGAGCTGTTTGGGAAAGTCAGAGTGGCATCGTGTAATAATAAATGAAAAAGACCATCTTGTGGTCAGGGCTCTGTGGCTAATGGGTGAGAAAACAAGGTTGCAGAGCATTTGCCCCCCTTTTAATAGGGCCTCCTGGAATTAATGAGGCCATGTTTTCAGGGCATAGGGGCAGGATAGCAGACACCAGATCATTTGTCGCTGCATTTTTCATAGTGCATTGCTGTCTGCAGCGGCCACGGTGCACACATTAATAATTATTTTTTGGGGGACCGGGAATAATCTGTATTTTTCAACATCATACTGTCATATCGCTTCTGTAGCATTACCCTTTTGTCCATGTTGTAGCACAGGCAGTTGAAACTGACAGCTCTTTAGAGTTGGGAATGCTGTCAGAAGACTTTGCTAAAATGCAGCAACTTGTGGATTTTTTCCCCCTCCTCATGACCCCCAATTGAATTACCACCCAATTTAACCATTTAAACAAGCATCTACATTCAAACAGAAGGAAAGATAAAAGAGAAGACCCAGGTGGGGATTCCATGGAAAGACTTTGCAAAGTCTTTGCTTTGCAAATAGCTGGGGAAATGGCAGGAAGGTGGGTAAGAAAAGATGAGGGATGGTAGCAAAAGGGAATGAGGGACAGACCTCAGCACCCTTCAGAGCTGAAGTAACCTGCATTTGGCATAATATCCTGTTCTTCTTTTCGTCCTAGCCTGGTCTGTTTGCCTGAAATCTGTGTCCTGGAGCAAACCTCTTAGGGAGGGGTGAGAGAGGAATCCAGAAACTCTTCAGACACTTAGTTTAAAGCCACCCAACACACTTATTCCCATCCATTGAATGCCGTCTCTCTTATTGGCAAGCCATGTTGGCTGGGACTGCAAAGAAAGGCTGACCTGCTCTTGGCTTTTCTGCCCATGTCCACCTTTTCTCTGCACAAACAGTACATGAACATAATTGCCAAATGCTCAAGTTGATATTTTTTTTTTTTTTTTTTTTTTGAGACAGATTCTCACTCTATTGCCGGGGCTAGAGTGCCGTGGCGTCAGCCGAGCTCATAGCAATCACAAACTCCTGGGTTCCGGCCAACCTCCTGCCTCAGCCGCCGGGGGCGGGGGGCCTACAG
>CAUYRT010101253.1:0-59639 GCA_963574885.1 Lepilemur ruficaudatus | reverse complement strand
CCTCGGGGGCCTCTAGGAGGGAAGCAGGCATTATTCTCTCTTGCCCATTTCTACTTTCAGACACTTACCGGTTATCTCCTAGGAATGTTTTCACCAGGGACTGTTCATTAATTGCACAGGGTGGGCACATGTGTAACCAGGAATTCTCCCCCATCTCCCCTCACCCACCTGCAGGCACCCTAATCTCCAAGGGGATCTCTCGGCACCACGTCACTTGGTTTGAGGGGCACCTCTCGGCATTCCCCACCACGTGATTCCCCCCCGCTCCTCTCGAGTCCCCCAGCTGACGCCATGCCTCTCAATTCCTCCTGCACCCTTTACAACTGGTTGGCTGGTGCCACTGAGTAAGTGCTGAAAAACCAGTTTAGACTTCTTAGCAAACCCCGAGAATGGATTTCTGGTAGCTAGATGCTGGGAGCTCTTTTTAAAATGTGGGAGGAACTTCATCCCTGCTGTCCTTGACTTTGGGGCCTTAGCCAAAATCCAAACGCTCTGGGAGACATGTCCACAATGGCTGAGGTCGTGTGCCCTGGTATGCTCCCACCTGTCGTGCGTCCACAGAAACTCCTGCGACACAGGCATCGATTGTCATGCGGTTTTCCAAAATAGCTGGTTGGTTGCTTGAATTACACCAGACAACTTTTTCTGGAGGGTTGCAGTGAATAAATAGCCACCACAGTGAACCTGAAGTCAATCCTAACCATTTCCTGCCCAGCTTGCCGGACTCTGCGTGGATTAAAGAACTTGTGTTTGCGTCGTCCCTAATGCCCCTGCAAGAGAGAGACCAAAGGTTCACGCAGAAAATACTCTCCCAAGAATATTTGTCTTTGGTGGTCACAAGAGTATAATCCCAGGAAAGTCGGCTTTTTGTGCCATTGCAACATTCAGGGACAGAGGAACATTTTTAAAGCTGGAAGACATCTGGTCGCCGGTTCCTCCATGAAAGTGGTTGCAGCTTTTTAATGGGTAGTGGAGCAGAGAGAACTTAGCAAATATCAGGACTTTGTCACTTAAGATCTGATGGGACCCCTGCCGTCCTTCCAGGACCAATGCCTTCTCTGGTGTAGTGGCGAGACCTGGCTTCTGTGCACTAGCCCAAAGACTGTGGCAGAGCCTGGGAGAAGGATAAGGACAGGCGTGGCCCTCAAAGAGGTGTCCACTCCCAGCCCAGATGACAGAGTCAGGGGGTGTGCACTGAAGGCGTGCAGCCCAAGGAGTAACAGTTCTTCCCAGATCATCACACCAGCAGGAGCATCGACCTTTCCAGAGAACCCTAGAGGCCTCAGAGTGACTGAGACACACACCAAAGTGCCCATGGGATTCCCACCGGAGGCTGCTCCCGCCACACCACCATCCGTCTGCCTCTGTGCGCCAGACCCCATTGAGCTGGAAGTTTCTATCTTGTTCTTTCCCAGCACGATTGTTTGCCAGATACATGCAGCATCCTCAAACACTCTTCACGTTCGCTGGTAAGCCAGTCCATTTAAAAACGAGTTCCCTTTCAGGTACCACTGGGAGCACTTGATGCGTCCAGATCAGATGTCTCCTCAGCCAAGCCCGTCTCCTCGGCCAAGCCCGTCTCCTCGCTGGCATCTGGGCCCTCCCTGTTGGCACAGGGGGAACAGTGTCGTCATTGGTTGTCCTCAAAATTCCAGCTGTTCCCTCTCCATGAAGACCTGGACTTGTCAGGCAACACATTTGCCAGTTAACTCGTTATTGGCAACGTCTTGGATGACTAGCAGTTGGAATGTAGGACTGAATTTACTCTTTCAAGTATAAATACTTCCTACCCAGGGGGGAAAAAAAAACCAAAAGGAAAAACCCAAAGGACATGAAAAATCAAACATTGAAACCCATAGGAATTTTAGTCCTGTTAAGTTTCCACTCTTTGGGTTTTTAATCCCAACGAAGGTAGGACCAGGGAGAAAAATAAGCACATTATCTCCAGGGCCCCGGACAAGGATTTGTCCTTTCCGTTCTCTGCTCTGGTACGATGGGGGTTTTGGTTCTGTTTTGATTTTTAAACACCTATCACATCACACCCCACCTCCTCCACTCATAACTCCAGGACAAGGATGGAGGATCTTTGCAGGGCATTCAAAACCTTTCACAAGCACACCCAATATACCACTGCAACACGGTCACTTGGCCAAGCCCCGTCATAACCCCAGCCTCGCCCAGCAGCCCACCCAACCACCACACACACTAGATGCCCGTTCAGGAGCTGCCCACAGTGGAGCACCCACACGACCTCGCCTGTCACTCCCCCTCTTTCCCTGGGCCCCACCCTGCTTTGGAAGCAGCCACCGCAGACTCCCTTGGTCACACAGCTGCGCCCTTTGTTGCCTGAAGCATCTAGTACATGCTTCTATGTAACCTGGGTGTCGGCTGAGGCCACCTGTCCTTTGAAGTTCTTAAAAATCGGCTGTTCCCCCATCCCCCATTCTGACAGATGTTTGGTGCTGTCCTTATGATGTCTGTATATGCCTGATTTCTTCAAAGGGCTCAGATTTCCTGATGTGGATCCAGTGATTCCTCCTGTCACCTGTGGGACCTGTTCTGGCCCTCTGCCCTGCGTGGCCCTAGCAGTGCAATGCAGCCTTCCTCACTGGAGTTTCCTCACCGACGGGACACCCATGCTGTAGAGCAGTCTTTGCTGAACTGAGCACAGAGGAGGGTTTAAGCTGTGGACAGAGGTAGCTGCAATCTAGACACCTCTATCCCCCAAGGCCCTGGTGGCTCTGCTGCCTGGAACCTCGTTGGGTCACCACAGCCTGTGACTCTGCTAATCACTGTCCTCCCTCTAGACTTCCCACACGCTCCAACCTCCCCACACCTGCTTTCCCCTAGCTTGTTTAGACAGGGGGGGTCTGCACAGTGGGGTGTATCTAAATACTCACTAATGGATGCTCAGTTAAAGTAGGAGCAACTCTCATATGAGTTTGGGGGGAACAGCAGAAGCTCCAAGGAATCCCTTCGTTGCCTCCCACTTCCTTCTGTCCCTGGAACATGGGGAGAGACTTACTGACTCATGGACAGGGAGGACAACCCTCCCCATCAAAGGTGGAAGTGGGAAGGGTCATTTGTGCTTTTACATAATCATTCCCTTCCCCTCCCCCCAATTTCTTGCTACATCTCTTACAGCATTTTCACATTCTTTGAAGATTTCTCTTTATAGCTCTGTCTCTTTCTCCAGACTGTAAGCCTGAGACAGTGCACAGTGGGGACACTGGAAGCCTCCCTCAGCTTTGGGCTGAATGGAAGTGCAATCAGGAGAGACTTCCTGGAGGAAGAGGCAAGGTAAGACATGAGTTAGGCCTTGAAGAATTTAGATTGGTGGCAAAGAGGGGAGAGGAAAAAGAGCTTCATGAGACATAGAGGACATGGAACTATTTCCCCTTGAGTCAGGGAGGCTAAACCACAAGGCTCGGATTCACTGAATTTGGTGCCTGAATTAGAAACATGTGTCTTCCCTCCTGAGCAGGGCTGCCAGATAAAACACAAGATGCCTGGTTCAATTTGAATTTCAGACACACAGCAAATAATTCTTTTGTGTAAGTGTGGAACCACGCATTTTTGGGAAAATACACTAAAAAATTATTCATTGTTTATCTGAAATACGATCCAAATCCAATTTAACTGAGAGTCTTGTTTTTATTCCCCCTGAATCTGGCAGTCCTCTTCCTCAGGGATGCCAACGTCACCTCGTTTTCGTCCCTCTAGGGACAAGAAAGTTCACCTGCTCTGGAGGCACCAGATGGCCACTCAGACTTGGCCCTTCCGTGTTTCCTTTATCTGCCTGCTGGATGGCCACCCAGCCTCTGAGGACACAAAGCAGCTCTTTCTGTAGGCTGCGATCCAGTTTCTGCTGTGCTGTGGCTGCGGCGATTGCTTGACTTCCCCATCGGTAGGGGGAGCCCGCTGAGGAACCACCTCTGAAGCCGCATAGGATGCCTCACCCCAACAAGGCGGGAGCAGGGTCACTCAGGGCTGTCATTCCTCATATGCCTGTTGGCCATCTGTATGTCTTCTTCTCCCCCTCCTCCTCCTTTCCTCCTCCTTTTCCTTCTTTCTAAGAGACAGGGTCTCGCTCTGCTGCCCAAGCTGGAGTGCGGTGGTGCCATAATAGCTCACCATAGCTCCAACTCTTGGGCTCAGGAGATCCTCCCGCCTCAGCTTCCCAAGGAGGGGGGACTACAGGTGCGCCCCACCACAGTCCGCTAATTTTTCTTATTTTTTGTAGAGATGGGGTCTGGCTATGTTGCTCAGGCTGGCTTCAAATTTCTGGCCTCAAGTGATCCTCCCACTTCAGCCTCCCCAAATGCTGGGATTATAGGCATGAGCCACCACACCTGGCCACTCAAGACTTTATAAAAGATTTCTTTCTTCAATTTTTTGAATGAAAAAGGGTTTTTATATATACATATATATATATACGAGGGCCCAAATGTGCACCTAGCAGCTTTCACAAGTGCCATCTGGGACCTGCAAGTCACACAGAGCCAGGTTGGACTCCATGAAGAATGTGCGAACCTTGGCAAAATGACGGCTCAAGCCCCTGCCTCCGCAGTCGGAGGCAGCCCTGCGGGGCCCAGCCCCGCGACCTTCACCTGCGGATTCCATGACACCTGACAAACACTGAGGATTAGAAGCAGAGCTGGCCGGCTCAGCGTGTATAAACAGCAACATCCCAGGAGGGGCTGGGTCTAGGTTCAGGTTTCAATGTTGTCGTTAAGTAAATAAATAAAACAAGAAGGCCCATAGTTTTCGCTGAGTCACATTACTCAGGAGGCTCAGCCTCGACTTCTAAACTACCGCTCTCAGCCTCGGTTTCCTCACCCGTCCAGTGAGCGTAATAATCATATCTGCCTCATGGGTTTGGGACTGGGTTACACGAGATAATCCCTGTAAAGTGCTTAGCTCAGCACGGACAGTAGGAACTGCTCACTGAATGGGGGTTATCAGCGCTGCGGTAAGTGGAGTCATGGCCCCCCAAAGATGCCCCCACCTCCATCCCCGAACTAGCGATCATGTCGTGTCAAGGGCAAAAGGGGTTTTGCAGATGTGATTAAGGTTAAGAGGCTTTTGAGATGGAGAAAGTGTCCCGAATATTTCAGGTGAGCCCAGTCCAGTCACCCATTAAAATCACACATTAAAATCGATGTCCTTTCCCAGTTGTGGTCAGATGTGACTATGGAAGACGTGCAGAAGGGCTTGGGAGGTGGCGGAAGGGGCCACGCGCCAAGCAATGAGGGCAGCCTCCAGAGGCTGGAAAAGGCGAGGAAACGGATTCTCCAGACCCTCCAGAGAGAACACGGCCCGCCAAGCCCTTGCCTGGAATCCAGGAAGGCCTGCTGGACTTGGGACCCGCAGCACTGTAAAACAGTAAACTCGTGCCATTGCTGTTTTAAGCCACTAAATACGTGGCAATTGGTTACAGCATCAATGGGAAACAAATGCAATCAAAATCAGCATTCACAGGATTGTACTCTTCTTTGAGGTCAGCGCCATGTATCATATATGTTTTGGGTCCTGCAAGGAGCGTGGGCACATGATAAATGTTTGTCTGAAAGAGAACAAGCTTCCTAACACAGTGGTTGGGGCTGTGTGGTGCCAGAAAAATAGTGAAATAATCAGAGTGTTTATGGTAAGAGAATTTTTAGACATATTACAGGATAGGGCAGAATAACAGTGCCAATGGCAACAGGATCTTCAGAATGATTTTCAATTTAAATGTTCAATAATAGGGTACTTGCTTGCTTGTAATAATCCAGAACATATTAATAGAATACTGTGTAGTCAAAAGCGTTGAAGAAAATTATTTAATAACACGGAATTTTCATGATATTGAGTGAAAGAAGCAAAATATATAACTGTATGTAGAGAATAAGCTCATTTTTTTTAAAAAAAGCAAAGTATAGGGATAATAAATATGTTTACATATATATGGAAAATCTGTGGAAGGAGAAATAGCAAAAGCTTTATGAGGGATTTATTCTTTAGCTTGTTGCTTCCCCACATTTAAATTTTTTCTACCATGATCTTGTAATATTTTCGATTTAAGGGAAAATTTATTAAAAGGGGCTGTCCCTGAGGGCCACCAAATGGGACAATCAGGAGAGGGTGGGACAAGGAGCCGCTGGGCTTCTGTCGTGGGTCCCTGGGTGCAGAAGGAGGAAGGCATGAAGCTTCCCTGTGCGTCCATCTTTCTTTAATCAGGTGCATTGATTTTTCTAAACCCTGGGCGGGAGGATCCCTGGGAGAAGGACAGTCTTCTGAGACCCCTCTGGAGGCCAAAATGCCATGATGGAGTGCCAGCCTACAGGAGCACATTCCTGAGGCTCGGCGACCCTCGTTGGCTCATGAGCTTACAGGCTGCACTCTGATGGGCTTAGCTGGGAGATTTTGCCTTGTACAAACTGCACCTGTCCTTCTATGCTTCACGTCCACTCCCTGTCCTTCAAGCTACAGCCCGGTCACTGCTGGGCGCTGGGGTGCTCCAGCATTCAGACCACTCTCTGGTCTCCTGGCGCTTAAGTTCCCTGCAGAAGCAGCCCTGCCTGCAACCATCACAGTTCAGGAGCTGGAGGGAGCCGGCGTCCCTGACACCCTGAGGACGGAGCCACTGCACCTGGGTGCTGCATCCGGTCATCTCAGGCTGTTCTTCTGAGGTGATAAAGGGTACCTAAAGTCCCAAAACAGAGATTGCCCAAGGGCTAGCCTCCCTCCTCTCCTGGTTTCAGAGGGTCCGTGTAGCAGCCATGGGATATTTTAGTTACTCTGTTGGCAGAATTTAGCAGCACAAAATTAGATCTCTCTTTATTCTGAATAAAGATGCATAATGCTTTACTCGTCTCTCAGCTGCCTTGCTCCTGCGGGTACCGCCAACCTGGGTAAGAAGTGCGGACCACTCTAGATGCTTCCCCCTACTGCAAGGTCAAATGAGAGCTGCAGGACGTTTGTGGGTGCGTGCAAGGAACCGCTCAGGCCCTGGTGGGGCTGCCCCGTGTGGCTGCCCGGTGCTACTGTTGGTATTGACCTGCCACCAGCTGCCTGGCCCTGCAGTCACACCTAAGTGGCAATACTGCCTGGCGCTGAGCTCAGCCATAGTGGCCTTGCCTGGAGCTCAAGCCCCTATGGCCACCTCTGCCCCCCGCCCCAGTTTGGGAGGCTGTGCTACCTCAGGGCAACACTCACACAAGCCGCAAACCCCTGGCAGCCTCTGCTGTCCCAGGCCCAGAGCACCAACAACATCCTGGGGTTCAGTCACGCCCTGCTCCAAAGGCCAGCTGTGTTAGGCCTGGGGAGAGTCCCCAAAGCCTGCCGAGAGCTCATTCTCTGCACCTGAGCTGTGCCCGTGGGGCAGGGGGGTGTATATATTCTTTTGTTTAGCTTTTCTAGTTGTTCCTGATGGGAGGGTTGATCTGAAACAAGCTGGTCCAACATCATTGAAGTATAAATCAATCTGTATACTTTAAGGCCTTTGGAAACATTGCCAAATCCCCTCCAGAAAGGTGGCAGCAAGCTTTGCTTTTAGTTGTGGGCAACAGAACCTGTCTCTCCACATCTTGCCAACACTGGGTGTCACCGTCTATACCAAAGTCACTTATCTTTGTATCTTTGCCATTTGCTAACTGCAGAAGGGATGGAGCTTTACTTTTTACCTTTCTTTGACCCCTAGTGAGGCAGAGCCTTATTTCACGTGCTTTTTGGCCATTTGTATTTACTCAACGGAATGTTTTTAGTACGAACCTCCACTAGGGCCGTGGGTACTGAACATTGCCCAAGGGGTCTGGTGGATGGAAATTGGAAAACACAGGTTGTCGATGAGTTTATGGACAGCGGTCTCTTGGTTACAGTTCACCTGTGACCTGGGAAATTAAAACACCTCCACACGACAGTGTTCACTCCGTTTTAAGGACTACAATGCTCATTCCCCTGACGATAGGAGCCACTTCCTATTCAAGCCTGTGGGGCTCAAGGTCCTGCCGTCCTGACCACAAAGGACGGGGTCCTGCCACGAAGCAGGTGCCAGATCCTGGAGGGTCAAGGACTCTAATAAATGTAGTGACAAGGGAAGAAACAGGGTCAGTACTCAGTATCCCGGGGAGAAGAGAAACGAATCAGGCTCCGAGAGGACAGCCATTCCTGTCTCCGCCTTCTTCCCGTTTCAGGGACTGTCTCTACAGCGAGCAAAGGAGACTGTTGCTTTTGCAAGAGGATTGTCTGCACCCTGACTACATCCTGTGCCAAGCAACCCAGCTGGGGAACGTTGTCTCAGAAACCCTGTCGCCTCACGCAAAGGGCACGTCAGCCTCATCTTCTGCAGCAGAGCGGGTTTGTGTCTGGGCTTATTTTAGGTGTTTGCTTTCGGAATAATTCCCTTGGCATGTGCCAAAACAGCTGCACTCGGGCATTTAATTAGTAATTTTTTAAATAAGAGAGTGGGTCAAAATACTCTTAGTTGAAGAGGGGGAGAAAGAAACCTTTCTGTTCTCCTCCGTCCCGCGGCAATTCTCCTTGGGCTCCCTTGTGGTCACAGAGGCGGCGGTTCTGGGGCCAAATTTGGGCGTCCCACAATAGTAGGTTCAAAGAGGGATTTTCGCATTTAATTACCCCCCAGGTAGCCCCTATGCCTTTATCCAGTAAATGTGTAATTGAGAGTTCCTGCTTGGAGCCTGGAGTCTCTGTCGACAAGAACTTAAAGACCAGCTTCCCACTGGTTCTAAATGGTCTTTTATAGTTGAGACTCCCAGATACAGGGGCTTTTTTCAAAGGCTTTATACAGCAATTAATGGCTGCAAGCAAATACCCAAACCTCAGATCCTGACCGTGTGCCAAATTCTTTACTGCTAGGGGAGGCTCTCACAGCACTGTTTGTTCTCTTAAGTTGCTTGAAACAGGGAATATTTTACACCCATAAGTAACTGCTTTTTTGCAGGGAGGGGGGACAGGTGAGCCACAACAAGATTTTTTTTTTAAGAAGAGGAACAGTAAACTTATTATGCCTCGAGAAATTTCCAAGGATGTCCCATATACTCCTTGCAGGAAATACCCTGTAATTTTCCCGACTCCCATGCCAATTTTCCCTACTTCTTATTTTAATGAATGAGGCTTGCAGTGATCCCATGTTAGCGCTCGTCTCTTTAACATTTTTTCCATATTGTTATTTGGAGACTGGCTTTCCCTTCAGACTCCTTTCCACCCACACATACGGTCGCTCGGAACTGGCCGTCCAGACGGTCTCAGTGGGCAGGGGGGTCCGTGACCCTGGGGAACTGGCCTCTGGCCATGGTGGCCGTTACGTGGGGAGCAGCACAGAGGCCACAGGCTGAAGCCACGTGGGTGGGTGCAAGGCGGGGATGGGCTGGAGGGTGTCAGCCCCCCGGAGGCAGTTACAAAATGAGGTTCTCCCACTGTCTTGCCAGGCGGTGGGGGCTTCTCTGTCACCCGTTCTCATTGGGAGCACAGGCAGAGCTGGGGGAGGTGGGGTGGGTAGGAAATGGTGGGACCCTGCATGCTTGCCCAGGTGGCAGGGGGTGGGGCGGAGCCGTGCCAGCTCCGTACTGACTGAGAACGTCCTCGGGAATCCTCTGGCTGCAAGCGTGGATGTGCGCCACACTCTGTGAAGTGAAGCCTTCCCTGTTTCCGTCAGTCCAGGGACATGAACGTCAGCTTCTCCGAGGACCGGGCCTCTCGGAGCTCCAGGCCGTTGTTAACAATCCTCCCTCTCGTGGAATATGGACCCCCGCTGGCTCAGCTGCTGAGGGCCTCCAGGAGGGAAGTCCACTCAGGACCCCAGGCCAATACAAAGGCTACTTGGCATGACCTCTAGACCTTTTTCTTTTTGAGTAAAATGAGAAATATTGAGTGCTGAGCTCCAGGCAGCCTGGAGTCTCGGTTTGGCGCGCGGGCTGCGGAGCGGGCCTGTCTGGCTGCGCGTCACGCCCCTCTGCTGGCAGCGGAGTCGCTCACCTTTCTGGGGCCTCAGCTTCCTCAGCTGCGAAAGGATGACGGGAGCATTGCCCTCGTTGTGGGGAGTAAGTCAACGTCAGGAAAAGGGCCTGGCACACGGTCTGGACTCAATAAACGCTATTAATAGCTGCTGCTTGTGTTTTACTTTCTAGGGTGAGAATAAGGAACACAACACTTGGCTTGGTAAACATATCAAAGGCAGGAGAGTGAGGAGAGGAGAAGAGAGGAGGAGGAGGACAGAAGGTAGGGGGTGACCCCACACCCTTCAGCCCTGTGGGCAGAGTCCTCCCAGAGCCCAGCTCCACCAGCCTGGTAGGCACCGGCCCCTGGGTGGGGACCCGGGTGCCACAGCCATGTGTGAGACTGTGAGGTGGCGCCTGGGCTGGAGGCAGGGCCGGCCCACAGGAGTCCACACTGAGGCCAGAGCTGCGCACTCTGAGCACCCCACACTCCCAGACACACCCCAGAAGAAGATATTCCCTGGCCCCATTTAGAGGGAAGACTGCTCCCCTCAGGGACAATAGGCTTGACCAAGGCCAGGTGATGATCAGAGCCCCTGGAACACCCCTTTCAAGCTCCTGTACCCCTCCCTCCCTCGTGGCTACAGACAGCACCCACCAAACCAGGAGTTTGCTCAAGTTGGTCTCTGTACCCCAGGATGGTCATTTTAGATGCTGGGGATGAGATAGGGGTCAGGGGGGTCTTTCAGGCAGCAGAAGGGGCAAAAGGAGGAGCCTCGGCTGGGTGTGGGGACAGCAGCCACGGTCAGGGTACAGGGGCTGATGACCGCAAAGCTGGGCTCTCCCTGCCAACCTGGGGGTGTGAGCTGTGGGTACTCCCCATCTGGCTGCTGGGAGCTCATCTGGCTCTGGACAGAGTGAGCCAGGCTAGTGGAGGAGGGGGCATGAGGCCTGGCCTGTCCTCCGAGTGCCTGATCTGTGCTGGACAGGGAGGGGAGACTCCAAGAATGAGATGCCAGCCCCACCAGGAGCCTTGGGGTACTGAGCCATGCCCACCAGAGGGAACACCAAATGCCACAGGTGACTGTGCTGGCATGGAACACCCTGCCTGGGTCTTCCCTGGGGAAGGGACCAGGAGCATCTGTGTGGTCTTGTCTTAGAGACCCCCAGCCCTGCTCCCAGCCTCGACGTTAGCCCTGGTGGTCTCTCTGAGCCAAAGGACATGCCCTCTTCAAAAAAATCTTTGCCCCCAAAGGGAGGCCTGGTCCCAGTCTATCCCCGAGAGACCCCAGGCTGTCCCGGGAGCTCTGCTATGTCGTAGACACTGGATTTCTGTGGTGCCCAGGGTACAAGGTGGGCATGGGGAGCTGTCCCTGGAACCCTCCTTCCCTCCTTGCACTTTCCCAGCAGCTCAGGCCGGTTTGGGTCCACCCTGGCATTCTACTTCCTGCCTCTGGAGTCGCACCCCCAGACCTGGGCTGTTTGCCTCTGCATTCCCAGACTACGCACTGGCCCCAGACCCACACCAAGCTCCAGCTCCCTCGCCACTCCGCAGGCCGGCGCTTCTGCTCCCAGACCAGTCCTGACAATCGGACTGTGACGCCGCCCTCCCCAGGCCAGATCCCCACGGCTGGCTCCTGACCATCTCCTGCAGCAATGCTTGTCCTGCTAGCTAGAGAGCTGTGACCCCGGCCCTCCCCTTGCTCCCCCATGGGGTCCTCTTATGAACAGCACTGCTGGCGTCTCGTCCTGAGGTGCCTGCCCAGGGGTGGATGAGCTGATGGCCACCCAGCGCTGTCCCTGTGCTCCGCCTGTGAGCCCCAGCGGACACCAGCACCGAAACCACAGCACAGTGAGCCTCCAAGCGTTTAGGTTGAAAAGCAAACCCACCTTGATTGGTTCAGATTCTTTGGAACTCCCAGCCGCGGTACATAATGAAGGGCAAAGAAGGCAAAGAAAGGCAAATGCCCAACTTCCTCTAATGCTACTGAAGCATGGGACCTAACAAAGACCTCCCCTCAGTTAACAGGCTTTACTGGGCGGCTGTCTGACCTTCAAACACTGCAGACCGTGGGGTGCTGGAGGCAGGGCAGGAAGTGCGAGGCAGGGACAGGCTTAAGAAAGGGTACGAGACCCCACTCCGGTTTAGGGCAAAACATGGCAAGGTCCCTCTGCCCCTTGCTTCTCCAGATACTGGCAAGGCAGACTCTGGCCTGGACTGCCATTATTCCACGGCCAGGGACTGTGGTACACGCTGTATTTTGTGTTGAAGTCTGTTTGTCTCATCGCCTGGAGATTTGCATTCCTAAAATTCAAAATATGGGCATTTATATGAACATCTTAGTACTGTTCTTAGAGGCAGCATTTGAAGCTAGGCCTCTTAATTAACTTAATTTTGGAAGATGCTTAGAGAGAAAAAGCATAGCCAGGAATACATTATTGGCGGAAAGGGAGCCCCCTGCGGCCTCCGCATGCGCACACACACATGCACCCACAATCCCTCTTCAAAGGCTGCCCGCCGTCCAACAAACACAGGTGCAAACACCGCTCCAGCTGGAAGCAGGGCTGTGGCAGCATCCTCTCTGCAAGAGCTCACTCCACCCTTCTCGACTCTTCCATGGACTTGCCCAAGTGCCCGGAGGGCAGCAAGGCATGAGCTGACCTGGCACCATATGCTTGCATCTGTGCTGTGGTCTTGTCCCCAGTTGAGAATTTCAATTGTATTGTTTTAAGTTTTATTCTTATAACATGCATAGTACCAGCTTATTGCAGAAACAGTAGAAAACACGGGAAAACAAATGATTATCAGCTCCAGTACTTATATTGAGACATTCAGAAATTCTTTTCCAGTTGTGTGTGCACATACATGCTTCCAACTGGCTGCATAACAAATTAGCCCCCAAACGGAGCAGCATGAAACAGCAATTTATTATGCTGTGGGCCAGGGATGGAATTTGGACAGGGCACAGTGGGGTGGTTTGTCTCTGCCCTGTGATGTCTAAGGATGTCTCAGCTGGAACAGTCACAGCCTCAGAGTCCTCTGAAGGTTCGTTCATGCCAGTGGCTGGTGCTGGCCATCGATGGCTGGTTTTGGCCTCCTCAGGTGGCCAGGGCTTCCTCACAACATGGTGTCTGAAGCCAAGTGTCCCAAGAAATAGAGACAGTCAGGGGACAAAGCCTTTCCTGACCTAACTTTAGGAGTTACAGGCATCACTTTCACCACCTACCATCAGTCAAAACAGATACAAAGGCCTGCCGGGTTCAAGGGGAGGGAAGAGACACTTCACTTCTAGACAGGGAGTGTCAAGGTTCTAGAAGTGCATTTGGGACCAAAAATATTGCTGTAGTCATTTTGAGGAAATACAATCTGCCAAGTTAAATTTTAAAAGTTATTTTCTTACTGTACATACAGCTTTTTAAACTACCTTAGCCTCCTACTTTTTCCTGAGATGTAACACTGACACAGGGCAGTGCTCTAGTCTCAAGTATACAGCTCAGTGGTTTGATAAGCGTGTGCTCCCGTGTAACCCCCACCAGTCAGGATGGAGGACATTTCCCACACGTAGAGGATTCCCCATTCCCCCTGCCCAGCCCCACTCCCGCGCCCACCCTGACTTCTATCACCAAAGATGAGTTCTTTAGGCTGTGTTTTTCCCAAATGTATTATTAATAGCTGCCCACGCCAGTCTTCACTCTGAATAGCTGCATGGTTCACACATGTCTGGAACTATCACGGTTTATTTAACCACTAATCTGTGGCTGGGCCTTTAGGAGTTTCGCAATTTCCACTAAGGTGGCCGTGACCAGGTGCACCATCACCAGACCTGCCCTGTGAAAACAGGTGGACACTTCACCCCCAGCCCCAGACTTCCTGGGGACCATAATGGGGTGAGCTGCCAGGCAGACGGCACTGGTTACAAGCAAAAACGGGTCCCCCCAGCCATGTGGGTTGGCCATCCTGGGGTGGCTGGAAGGACTTGGAGAGAGGCTTTACTTCTCTGTCGCCATTTTAACATCTATGAAGTAGGAGCACAGAGTCCCAGAGGCCGAACGCATGTGGTCGCATCGCAGCCTGCGCTTCCCTTCTCGCCGCTCTCCTTTGTCCCTGCTCTCCCAGTGCACGGCAGTTCCCACCTGTCTGCATCCCTCCACGATGCCAGAGCCGAAATGCACATGCAATTAAGTGGCGATGGCTTGCTTTATAGACGCTCCCTGTCTGATAGCTCTAAGTGTTTCCCATAAGGTGTTGTCTTATGTGCCCACAACCCCCCAAGAAGATGAAAGGGAGGAAAGGAGAGAGACGTGAAGGGGTGGGGGAGGACTGGCGGGAGGAAGAGAGGAGCCCTTGTTCTAATTCTGCTAGGAGAGAAGTGAGGCTTTGCGGAGTCATATATCACCATGTTGGGTACACAAATAAAGACACCAGAGGCCACTGGTGCTCAAACACAGGATGCAGACTCTCTGTCTGCAAGGCATTTTTTCCTAAGGAAAATTAAATTCCAAAAATATTTGCTCTTACTTTTTTTTTTAAAAAAAAAACCTCCTCACATCTCCCATTTTTAGCTACATTCCTCATTTGTATGTTGAGTTTGAATTGCTTTTTAAAAAGTTTAAATAGGAACGGAAGCTATCCACTAAAGCCAAAGCCAAGATAGGAGAAAACACTGTGAAAATGGAAAGAACAAGCTAAATGGAAAGTGAGGGAAAATGGAGAGAAGCCCCGCATTAGTGACATGGAAAGGCAGCCCCTCGGAAGCGGATGGCAGTGGAGGGGACAGCCCAGGGTGCTGTCTTTGGGACACAGGTGGGGCCAGCATGAGAGGAAAGCCCAGGCAGTAACTCCACAATGAATGAGAATGCCTCTCTCACCTGCTAGGATGTTCCCAGAGGCAACAAATGGGGCCAGAAAGCCACCTGTAGACCCTCGCCGAGGTCCTCGCAGACTGGCAAGAAGGGTCTCAGCAGGCAGCACCTCTTAGGTGCTTGGGTAGAAGCCAGGTACACTCAGATCAGCCTTCCTTGGACACCCCTCCTCACCTATACCCTCTGCTCCCAGGGTTGGTGGGCTGTGACCTGAAAAACCCATCTCCTCCCAGGGCCACCTACACCTGCGAGTTTAGGGAGAATTCTGGCAACAGCAAATATGAGTGCTCAGCGGTCATCCTGTGGTCACGGGGCTCATCCCCTTCCTCTCATAAATCCCTCCAGGAGAGACACAGACACCCAGACCAGGGCCTGGGCTCCAGCACCTTTCCCACTACCTGTCCCCAAAGAGGACTACAGCCAACACCCCCAGGAGGACATGCACCCGCAGGCCAAAGGCAAATTCAAGTTCAAGAGAGTGTGCCTGTCTCCCGTGAAGACAACACACTGAATGATAATCACTCCATGGAGCAGAATTTTCAGGCCAGATCCGGAATTTGAATAAGTATAATAAATATTCATAGCTAAGGGGCAGTATTAATAATATAAAGCAGAAATAGGGAGCCCTAAAAGAACCAAATGGAAATAGGAAGGGTGGAAAACATAAACGTGGAGACGAAGATGATGATAGAAGGGGTGAGCATGCTGATGTTTCCAGCAGGAATGATCCACGTGGGAGGGGCTGTCTGTCGCCGGAGGAGGGGTGAGCTAGGTACACAGGGCACACTCAGATGCCAGGGCCCTGTTGGAAGCAATGGCCCAATGTGCATGAAGAAACAGGAGCTAATCTGAAGGTTGTGGCGCTGAGTGAACATAAGGAACCAAACAAGGCCAGTAGTGAATGTTATTTGTGGAAATTAATAACGCAAAACAATGGTGATTGCAATGGATGAATGGATAAACAAAATGTGGTGTATGCATACAAGGGAATATTATTCAGCCTTAAAAAGGAAGGAAATTCTTGGCTGAGCACTGTGGCTCAAGCCTATACTCCCAGCACTTTGGAAGGCTGAGAAGGGAGGATTGCTTGAGGCCAGGGGTTCAAGACCAGCAACAAATTGAGATCCCATCTCTACAAAAAATTAAAAAGTTAGCTGGGTATGAGGGTGCACACCTGTAGTCCCAGCTACTCAGGAGAATGAGGTGGGAGGATCACTGGATCCCAAGAGTTCAAGGCTGCAGTGAGCTATGATTGCACCATTGCACTCCAGCCTGGGCAACAGAACAAGACCTTGTCTTAAAAAAAAAAAAAAAAAAGGATACAAAGTTTCAGTTTGGGAAGATGAAAAAGCACAGGGCAGACAGTGACCCTCTGCACAAGGCCAGAACCAAGGGCTAAGCAGCTGGCCGGTTGGGTGATCGGGTCATCTCAGGGTAGCCTCAGGCACTGTCCCACAGCCTACCCCACTCCCCACAGCCCCTGTGCCCCGGCACACCCACTGGCCCTCCCAAACCCCAGTCCCACAAACGCCTTGCGGCTGTCTGGGCTTCCCTCCCCCTCAGCTTAGCCTGGCAGCATGGAACCCAAAGTCCAGCTGTGCCTGACACTTGTCTCAGCCTGGCCAGCCACCTGTTGCGCCCTCCTCTGGAGCCTATCGCCTGCCCACAGCTGGGCTCATGCACACAGTAGGTGTTCAGCAAGGTCCTGTTGAGTGAGAATGAGTGATGGGAATGGAGAAGACAGAGAATGCTCTTGGCCAGGAAAATTGACATGAGGTTTCCATCCAGGGAACCCCAGTCCATGACTCTTCACATCCCCGGCGGGAGAAACCTCATGCCAGAATTCAGGATCATGAAAGTGGCCACTTGCTCTAGTTTTCAATAACTGAATTCAGTTTTTATTTTAAACTTCAATTCTGCCTGGTAATGAGGACTTAATCTCGGCCAATGTGGGGTCGCAAGCTTTCGGACCTCCCTGGTCCTCTAAGTTGTCTCCTCCTCTGTCACAATTCTCTGTTGCATGAAGCTTGGCTGGGGGCACAGTCACCTGTAGTAATTGTGCATGTGTCTAGTTGCTCAGCTAAGCGTGAGGACCACCGCTTCAGGGAGCTACAGTGGCCTTCAGAAAGGAAAGGTGGAAAAGCTGTTTGTATACTGTGGCTAAAAATCAGAGTTTGCTGTTCCCCTTCCAGGCTGCAATTCCCATCCCGAACCTGCTGTGACTGACAGCTAGAACACGGCAGTGCCCTGGTGCCATGCACCCTTCATGCTGCCAAATTTTGATTGATGTGTGCAATTTTGGGGACAACTGAGTCCTTCAGAATGCTGAGGAGGGACGGGGTGGGAGGGAGGGAGGGTAGGCTGTGCTTGCATGAGCATCACATCAAGCAGGCCCGTGGTAGCTTCCAAGAACACCGCCAGGGCAGGAGATGGTCCTCAAGCAGCAGTATAGGGCCAGGCTCTGTGTCCGTCATGGTTCATGCCTGCAAAGCGACTTTGGTTAATCATCGGAAGAGGAGTGTATCAAAAGGATATCAAGTGGCCCATAGATAACTGGCTGCCGAAGCACTTTGGGGAAATGGTCAGGAACCCAGAGCTGCCGGGTGGTCACAGCCACAGCCCCAGGACATATGACTAGGACATTGCTGGTGCTGAGCATGCATTTGCTGATGCTCCCTGCACCCAGGACACTGATGCAGCTGCTCCGGCCACTTGGGAACAGGGGGATGAAAAATAAAGTCTCCACGCTTGCTGGGACATGTGACTGCTGAGCACTGCCCCCCTCCAGGGCTCAGGCAGGGCACATTTCTGGCCATTTATACTTCTGTAGAGGGAAGCAGGGTCCCTCCAAGAGAGCTGACTCCCCAAATGTCAGAAGGCTGTTCTAATGCTGGACAACCGTAAAATGAAAATCATCCACAAGAATGACCCAGTGACCACTCAATGGCCATGGACGTTACTAGACCCTGGGGCCCTGTGTTGCTGAGATCGCATTATTGCTGACTGATTTAATGTTGTTTGTTTTCTTTAACCCCTCCATGTGTTCTTTCAGGCTTCTCACATTCAGAACTATGCCGTGAACACAGAAGGGTTAAGGACTGTTCTAATACCTTAGACAGCCGGTGCCAGTCATTCTCAGAATATTAAAAATATATATATATATATATTTATGCTATGAAACCCAGGGCTAAACATCTACCCAAACATCGGCTCCAATAAACTAAAAATTATTTTAACGAGGATTAATATGCGGGGCCCCGATTCTTACACGGATTCCTCAGAGCAGAACACGCTGTTCAGCATTTCGTCCTTTATAGTAAACGGCCAGGTGTGCAAACAACTGTTTGGAGAGTTGTCGGTGGGTCAATGTCAACTGTGGTTTGGGCAGCGTGGGCAGCAGGATGCCGGGAAGCACCAGGGTTGTGGGTGAAAAGCACCTCGGAGACAGTGTCAGAATTCAAGACTCCAGCATTCCTCAGTCCTGAACCGGGTCCCACATCCAGTAGGGCTCAAGAGGGATCCGTGTGTAGTGCCACAAGGCCTGGGTGGCGGATGGTTGGAAGTAGACCTGGGCGAGTAAGGCTTGAGGTAAGTGAACCCTTCACTCATGACTGATCCGTCCAAGCTAAGCAGACAGCCAGGCTCACAGAGGCCCGGCACACTGAGCTGGCCATGAACAACCCTCCTATCCCACAGTCCCTGGAAACAGGCTAGCTGTCATCTCTAGGAGACCATCCAACCCAGCGTCCTCCCAGGCCTGAGTGTGAACTAGAGGACTCCCAAGCAGGCTTGTGATTCCTTCCACAAGTTAGAGCCCCTCCGCTTGTGAGCACCTGCCCTTAGCTTCACACAGGGCGTCTGCAAGGGGCCTGCCTTGGCACAGCGCATGGGGCCCGCAGGACAGCCCAGCAGGGGCTGCAGGACACAGCTGCCCAAGCGAGGGGCCGGCCGGCCAGCAGCCACCACCCAGGCCCAGCTGCAGGGCTGGGTTTCCTGCAAACCAGGATTCTGGAGCAGGACAGGCGACCCGAGCGGGCGTGTTTACAGTTTTCACCGCACCCCTGGGACGGCCAAGGGCCTCCCCACCCCTGTGGCCTCGGCTGCTGTAATCTAGAAACACAAGCAGCTGCTTGTCCCTGTAGCCTCCCCAGGGCTTTGAGCAATTGGGGATGTTGGTTAATCTCTCCTGTAAACAGTTGTTTTCCCAGTGACTGCCCAGTTTGTGTTAAATATTAACAAAGAGCCGCCTCCACAGCAACTCACGGGGTGTCTGCTTTAAATATTTAAGTCATCGCTGTTCCCGTCCAAGTGACTCTTTGGCTCCAACTGTTCTGCAATGCTCTTGCCTCCCTGGTTACTGCATTGTGTGACGTGTCCGACATTCCTGCCTTTTCTTTCCTTTCCCCCCAACTCTTCGCACTCTCTTTCAGTGAAGAGTGGTACAAAATGTCGACAGCTGCCTCTCACACCTAGAGGAACACTGAGGAGCCGTTCAGTCCCAAAGGCTGTGTGGAGATGCCGTGGCTCCTGCCCTGTTCAGATGCTCCCGGGGACAGGTGGCCCATCAGCAGGGCTGCCTCACACGCACACGCTCGGTTGACTGTGGTTTGGACAGAGTGGGCAGTGGTCACTTTGTCACCCTGCACGGTTGCCCACCATGCTCTACCGCTGAGCCCATGTGCATCTTGGAGGCTTTCTGATCTCCCGGGACAGGCCTGCTTTCCAGCTCGCAGTCAGGGCTGTCGCCGTAGCTCATCTGTTGCCGGGTGTGGACAGGCACCGCGTGCGTGAGCAGCCAGGGCACACGCCCCTCTACTGTCTCCCACCTGCGCACTCACATGTGGTCACGCACCCAGGGCGCTGTTGAAACGCTGTTACTGCGCAGATGATTTACCTCTAAGCCCTTCTCACTGTTTGCACTTCTCACCCACATCAGGGTTTGTGTGAGACACGCCTGTTTTCTTCCCTGGGCTTATTGTGAAACTCGGAAGAGAGGATTAAGAGCTCTGACAGCAGATGAGCCACACAAGGTTGTGCAGCCTCAGCCCCACGGCTGGGGCTCTCGGCTCCATCCCCTGAGGAGAACGGCTGGAGAGAGGGGCTGACTTGGGAGGGCCTGGAACACCAGGGCTCTCGGGAATCCATGTTGTGCTCAATGTTTCTGTCTCCATGTGGCCTTTGGTCTTAACCGCAGGACTTTGGAACATTCTGCTTAACACCGCAACCTTGCCTAGACCTGGCTGTGAAAACTTCAGTGAATCTAGCCTCAAGTTGGCACTATAGGGGAACCACAGGCAGGTGAGTTTGTTTAGGTTCCTCCTTCCTGAGGGAGGAGGCCTGGGCATGAAAACACCACTGACGCTCTCTCTCTGAGCTCTCTGGTGCGGAGGAAGGGGCGGGTTCTCCCACCCTCGCTCCTCGCCTCTTGCCTGGGGTCTCTTCTCTTTTCCTGGTGAGGAGCCCACACGTGGAAGGCTGGGAGTTATCTTTCCCCGGCTGCAGCCAGAGATTTCTAGCCTAGTTTTGTGAGACTCCAAGACAACTATGCATATCCTCAGAGCTATTGAGATAATCTCAAAGCTAAGTTCATTTAAAGTCACTTTAACTTATCTCAAGAGCTACCATGAAGCTCTCAAAATAAAATGAATTTCAATTCACTTTAATTTTTAAAAGACATGTTATCTTTTATTAATATCTTTTCTTTTTTTACCAGAGAGAAGGGGTAGTGGCTGCAAGATTGCAATTTCCGTTCGTCCTAGGTGGGGCACCCTTGCAGCCCGGGGGCCACTTCCCATGGGAGGAGTGTCCTCTTACAGGACAGGTGGAGCTCAGCGCTGGGCCTGTGGGTTGTGAGCTGGCAGTGTGGCCTCGCTGCATCTCACTGTCCCCATTTCTAAATGGAGAAAATCATAGTCCCTACCTCGGGGTGCTGTTAGAGAACTGACTTGGACCTTGTCAGTAAAACGCAGCGCCGGTCCACAGCTGGCAACAGATGAGCTTCGGCGACAGCCCTGACTGCAAGCTGGAAAGCAGGCCTGTCCTGGCAGACCAGAAAGCCTCCAAGACGCACTTGGGGTCAGTGGTAGAGCATGAATGGGCAACCGTGCTGGGTGGCCTGGAGACAAGGTCATTAGCAGTTGAAAAATCTGAGAAAACGATTCTGCAAGCTGGAGAACAGACAGACAGGTGAGGACTGAAGAGAAAAGAAGTCAGAACCTGCAGCTCCCAGAGCATTGTCAGAGGGAGGCTGGATGGGTGTTGGGGACTGATTCTTCCTGAACCCCAGAGGGGCCTAGGATGAGAGCAGGGCAGGCTTTGGAGGCCTGGGGGAGAGGAATACTGCAGGACTTTCAGGAAGTCTATTTATGACAGAGTGATTGCAACCTCAGGCCAATAATAAAGCACTTTTTAAAGGGAAATTGGACAAACTTCCCAAGAAGAGATGGACTTTCATTGTGGACAGATTTGCTCTAAAGCTGAAGTCCTGATCCCCCTGGCTGTGGACTGGTAACTGGTCGATGGCCTGTTAGGAAGCAGGCCGCATGGCTGGAGGTGAGTGGCGGGCAAGTGAGGGAAGCTTCATCTGTATTTACAGCCGCTCCCCATCTGTCGCGTCACTGCCTGAGCTCCACCTCCTGTCAGATCAGCAGAGGCATTAGATTCTCATAGGAGCACGAACCCTACTGTAAACTGTGCATGCAAACGATCTAGGTTGCATGCTCCTTGTGAGAATCTAATATCTGATTATCTGAGGTGGAGCTGAGGTGGTGAGGCCATGCTGGGGAGTAGCTGCTAATACAGATTATCGTTAGCAGAGAGGTTTGACAGCACAGAGACCATAATAAGTCAATTGCTTGCAGACTCATATCAAAATCCTATCAGTGAATGGCAAGTGACAAGCTGCATCTGGTGGCAGGCTTTAGTGCAAATCCAACACTTATTTTAGTCCTCATGTGGCCCACCCATTATATTATTTATCACTGTTGTCTTCGTCTTTTTCCCACACTGTGTACTTGTCTCAGCCACAGTTTTAGTAAGCGCACAAGCTAACCCTGGCAAAAATGAGTAAAAATCAAATATCGCCTGAGAGCTTCTTTGAAAAGGGGAAAAGGCCCAATGACGAGACAGCAGAAGACTCTAAGACCGCCAACAAAATGAAAGCTGCATTTAAAAGAAAATACCAAGAGCCCTACTTAAATTACAGGTTCATTGCAACAGGTGATTCACATTCTCCAAGCCTGCTTTGTATAGTATGTGGTGACCAGCTATCCAATGAAGCCAGGAAACCTCGAAAATTGCTTTGCAACATGGAGACCAAGCACCCTGCACTAAAAGATGAGCCTTTGGAGGTTTTCAAAAGGAAAAAGCATGAACATGAAGAACAGAAGCAATTATTGAAGGCCACCACTTCACCAAATGTGTCTGCACCAAGAGCATCACTCTTAGTGGCCAACCGCATCGCTAAAACTAACAAGTCCTTTACTACTGGTGAAGAGTTGATCCTACCTGCTGCTAAAGACATTTACCACGAAATTTTAGAAGAGGCTCCATTCAAAAGGTGGAAGGTATTCCTCTTTCGGCTAGCACCGTAACCAGACGAACTGACGAAATAGCAGAGGATGTTGAGACACAATTGTTAGAGAGGATTAATGAGTCACTGTGGTACGTAATCCAACTTGAGGAGTCTGCTGATGTTGACAACAAGGCAACAATGCTTGCTTTTTGTGGGATATATTTTTCAGGAGGATGTGCATGAGGATGTGTTATGTGCACTTTTGTTGCCAACCAGCACCACAGCTGCAAGACTATTAAAGTCTTTGAATGATTCCATATCAGGAAAACTGAATCGGTCATTTTGAGTCAGTATATGCCTGGATGGAGCAGCTACTGTGACTGGACGGCTTTCTGGTTTCACCACTCGGGTCAAGGAGTTTGCTTCTGAATGTGTGTGCACTGTGTCATCCATAGAGAAATGCTGATTAGCTGAAAAATGTCACCTGAACTAAATAACGTTTTGCAGGATGTGATTAAAATTATTAACCACATTAAAGTACGTGCCCTTAACTCACGTCTGTTTGTGCAGCTCTGTGAGGAGTTGGACACAGGGCACACAAATCTCTTATCCACAGAAGTGAGATGGCTTTCTAAAGGTAGATCACTGAGTTTTTGAGTTATGAGAGCCATTCCAGAGATTTCTTTTAGAAAAACAGTCACCAGTGGCAGCACATTTCAGTGACACAGAATGGGTCACATAACTTGCTTACTTTTGTGACATATTTAACCTGCTCAATGAGCTCAATCTTCAGGGGAGAACAACTGTGTTCAAGTTGGCAGATGAAGTGGCTGTATTCAAAGCCAAACCGGAATTCTGGGGGTGACGAGTGAACGCTGGGATTGTTGACATGTTTCAAACACAAGCAGCGATTTTGAAAGAGACTGAGCCAGGGCCTTCTTTCTCCCAGCTGGTGCATGATCACGTATCTCAGCTTTCAAAAGAGTTTGAGCGTTACTTCCCAACCACAAAAAACCCCCAAACTTGGAAGGAATGGATCCACAACCCATTTGTGAATAGACTTTGTCTGTGCTAGAAGAGGATCAACTGCTTGAGATCGCAAATTACGGTGGCTTTGCAAGTATGTTTGAGACAACTTCAAATTTCCATATATTTTGGATTAAAGTCAAGGTGGAATATCCTGAGATTGCCACAAAAGCACTGAAAAGCCTGCTTCCATTTCCAACATCCTGTGTTTGTGAAGCAGGGTTTTCTGCAGTGACAGCAACCAAAATGAGATTACAGAGTAGGCTGGACATGAGCAACACACTTCGGGTGTCACTGTCTCCTGTCACCCCCAGAGGGGAACTTGTTTTAAAAAGTATTGAAAGTGCCGGGCGCGGTGGCTCACGCCTGTAATCCTAGCACTCTGGGAGGCCGAGGTGGGCGGATCACTCAAGGTCAGGAGTTCGAAACCAGCCTGAGCAAGAGCGAGACCCCGTCTCTACTAATAACAGAAAGAAATTAATTGGCCAACTAAATATATACAGAAAAAATTAGCCAGGCATGGTGGCACATGCCTGTAGTCCCAGCTACTCGGGAGGCTGAGGCAGAAGGATCGCTTGAGCCCAGGAGTCTGAGGATGCCGTGAGCCAGGCTGACGCCATGGCACTCTAGCCCAGGCAACACAGTGAGACTCTGTCTCAAAAAAAAAAAAAAAAAAAAATATTGAAAGCAATTTCTGGTTTCTGGTCTGACATGTAAGGGAGCTTGGACATCATCAGTCACAACTTCGTGATAAGAAAAAGGCTGAGCAAACTGAAAATCAACAACTCTTCTTCTTCTATCAGAGAGTTGAGGTCACAGGGAAAAACATTGCCCCCCAACGTGGAGAGACAAACAGGTGGGTACAGAGAATCGCAGCTTGCCAGAGCAGAAGCCCGGGACCAAAGAGCTTTGCGGAAACCAGTGCGAGGGTTGGAAAACATGAACCATAAGGAACAAATTGCTGAGGACTCTGAGTGCACAAGTTTGAGAGATTAAAAACTCCAGGGGGCATTAGGGAGTGGCCCATACTTTTGTGAGTTTTATCTCCAAGATCCCTACCAGGGTGTCACAGTGAAGATAGGAGAAAAGTCCCCTGTGCTTCTCGCAAAGGGACTGGAAAAGTAGCTATTTTGAAATTCACCCGGAGCATTCTGTTCTGAAGGGGCCTGCCTTCAAGAGAAACTATCTTGCCAGAGCGTAACCGACAGTTTTACTAGAGCATAATGGACCTTGAGAGAGCAAAACACCCAATTCCAGTACAATCTAGCCTTTCTGTCTCCCCTAATTGGGGAAACAAGCAAAACTCAACTGAGAAGCACTTACAAAGGTCATGGCCCAGAGACACAGGCTCACTAGAAGTCGGAGATCTAACCACAGAACTATTAATACAGACCACTTTCCCTCCCCACATCTTCCCACCACATCAATAGGGCTCCTGTATAAAAACGGGAATTTAACCAAAAGAACCGCATACCTCAGACCTTATGTAAGAATTCCCTAGGGAAACCCAAAGACAACAAAGGAAACAAAAACAAGGACACTAGAGGGAATTTCAACCTCTGACCCCCTGTAGCTACAGTAAGTCACAAACATAGCCTAACCCCGAGCCAGATAAACAGCAAACCTCACACTAGAGACCTACTTACCTCAGTTCCTTTAATCTCCCACCACATCATGCCTGGCTTTCAGTGAAAATTACAAGACACACTAAAAGACAAAAGACATAGTTTGAAGAGAAAGAGCAAGCCGCAGAACCAGACTCAGATAGGGCAGGCATGTTGGAATTATCAGATTAGGAATTTAAAACAACTAAGATTAATATGCTAAGGGCTCCAGTGGAAAAAGGGAAAAGCACGCAACAATGGATGGGCAACGTAAGTAGAGAGATGGAAGCTCTAAGAAAGAGGCATAAGGCAATGCTAGAAATAAAAAACGCCATAACAGAAATGAGGAAGCCCTTTGATGGGCTCATCAACAAACTAGACATAGGTGAGGGAAGAATCAGTGAGCTTCAAGAAATGTCAGTAGAAATTCACAAAACTGAAATGTTAAGTGGGGGGAAAGTACTGAAAGGACAGAGGAGCAAAAAGAGGAGGTGATGTTGCCCAGTGTGCTCATCTGCTTGAGCTGTCATGATAACATAGCAGAGACTGGGTGGCTTAACCAACGGAAATGTATCTTCTCACAGTTCCAGACACTGGAAGTTCAAGGTTAAGGTGCTATTTGAGTTAGTTGTGGTGAGAACCCTCTTCCTGGCTTGTAGACAGCTGCCTTCTTGCTGTGCCCTTTCTCGGCCTTCCCTCTGTGTGTACTCGCTTAGAGAGAGAACATGATCTCTGCTCTCTTCCTATAAGGACGCCAGTTCCACCAGATTTGGACCCCATCCTTATGGCCTTATTTAACCTTAATTACCTCTAAAGGTCCTATCTCTAAATACAGTCACATTGGAGTTTAAGACTTCAACATATGAATCTGGAAGGACACAAACATTCAGTCCGTAACACCCAGAGATCAGTAGCTACAGGAGGCCACTAACTCCCTCTTGGACTGGAGGAATGAAATGGAAAGTGGGGTTACCCAGAGCTTGTTTTCTACTCACCCAAAAGCCAGGATTAAACTCTCTGACTGCTGCTACAAAGCCTGGAAACCAACAGCTCCGTCACTACTGTGATGTCCACTACCAACCTACGCGGACTGCAGTCACCCACGGTTGCTAGCTGCTCCCCCAGAGCCAGAAGAAGGGGAAATGCTTTCTCCCATACTCCAGCCTTCCAGCCCCCAGTGCCTCTCATTGGCAGAAACTTGCTGGCAAGGGAAGCTGGGAAATGTAGTTCACAGGCTTCCAGCCCTGGCAGTACAGGTGGGAGCATAGAATGACACATTAGGAGCTATGCCAAAGGATAAATAAACAGCACAGATGGCAAGACCAATCAGTTTGAGAATCAGGAGGCAGTTATTCTTTGTCAACAAGAAAAAAGAAAGACAATTCTAACGTTTAGCGGGGAAAACCCCCAAAAGTTGTCTACAAAAGCCACAGTCTAATCATAAACAAACTAAAAATGTGTCACGGTTTTGAGCAGGAGGAAGGTTTATGAGAGAAAGAATCCGTTCCACCTTAATGCTAGGTCATTCTCCTCTGTGTGGCCCTGGGAAAGCCATGGGCCCTGCAGAGAAGGAAACCACTTGACTGCTGTGAAGGGTCCTTGCAGAGTTGTAAAACTGCAAATGTCATTTACATGTTTTTGACACAGATAGAACTTAACAGAGAACAGAAAACTTAATTGCGGTTATCAAACATACCGTCTTTGGTGCCATAAGAGGAAAACCCAGCGGATGGAGGCAGGGAGGGGAACAGGCCTGAAAGCACAAGGCTGCGGCGGCCTCCACCGTCTGCGGGAGAGTCAGCACTGTCTCGGGTGGGTGCAAAGGCAGGAAGTGTTCAGGTCTGTTTATAGCTGTAGATCTAACAGAGGTGAAAACTAAAAATCATGATTTGGAGGAGGTGGGGTTAGGGTAGATGAGTGAAATTCTCATTTTTCAGTAGTACAGAATCAGCAGATACTGTCTACAGGGAACAGCGAAGAAGTAAGGATATAAGCATATAACAAGGATTATCATGGCGAGTAGATTGTTTTTAAAAATGGAAACAAGGTTAAGAACTGCAGAACTGCCTCCCAGAGGGCATGTCACCCGGGATCCCGGCTGGGGATCTCCTCCTGCAGGTTTTGTGTTGTTTTGTATTTGTCCTTTATCATTTCCTTCTGAAAGTATTTAGAAAGTACTTTTGCATTTCTTTGAGGTGTAAGAGGCTGCTAGGGGTTTGCTGGGCCTGTCTGTCTTACTGCAACCACCACGGAGCTGTGTGTGTCTTCATGAATTAGGTATTGTTTGCTTAACTTCTCAGATTTGCACTTTCGGCCAAAGGTTTGCTTCCTCTTTCCTGCTTGCTCAGGGCAGGAAACTGAGCCTGGGGAGCGGAGAGCTCCAGTTGCTCTCAGAGGAGCAGGCTGGCTGTCTCAGCAGGGCTGCGGCTGGTTTGCTGCTGGGAGACCCCGGCCACGTCTAGCTGAGGCGCAGAGGCTGGGGAGATGGGGCACCCACAGTGGTGTTCGCGGGTCTGACCGCCCAGCAGGGTGCACCTGCCAACCATTGCCCAGCACTCCAATTCCTGCTTGCCCTCCCCAGCCCTGTGGCCATGTGACTGCAGACAGTGTCTCCACCCTCCCGGTGTCCGCTCCCTGTCCAATGGCCTGCACGGGCACCTAGTGGGCTGTGGTGCCCACCCACTACTTGTGGGTCTCCTGAGGCCCCCACCTTCTCCAAGGCCGCCTCCGTCGGTCATCAGGCAGGCTCCGGTGTCACCTCCGCAAGCCTCTGAATCCCACTTACTGGGACCTGTAGCAGCTGTTTTGTCCTCAGGCATCTGAGCTCCAGTCTGTCTGCCGGCATTTCCAGCACATTATGTGTCTGATCTTTACTCTGTTCACACTTCGCTGGTGGCTTTTCCTACCTGGCTTCAACTCCTGACCTTGCTCTAACTCCAGGTACCGGCCAGATCCTTTGGGCCCTGTGTCCACCCACCTTTGCTTCAGTACAGGCCATTAGGTGACCCGCAGCAGCCGTGCTGTAAATAAGGGGACAGATGAGACACTTAAGAACATGATGACCTTCATTTTTAGCAAGGACTTAACTCTGCACCAGATATTATCCTGGGCATTTTACCTCTGTTAACTCATTTACCGCCAAATTTTATCTCCTTTCTGTAGATGAGACTATTGAGGCACAGAGAGGTTAAGTAACTTGCCCAAGGTGACACAGCCAGGAAGGGGCAGAGAAGAGGTTTGAATTCAAGGTCCAGAGTCCACGCTGTTAACTCCCACACACTACTGCTGCTCCCTGATGGTTGTTGGTGACTATAGCCTTGGGTAGCAGCAAATGCCACTAGATTGCTTCCCTACCTAATGCCCGGAGTTGAGAGGAGGACACAGACACCCTTCAGTGTCCCTGCTAAGGCCTGGATTTTTAAAATATTGTCATCTGTGTTAATTTCCTAAGGCTGTTGTAACAAAGTACCACAGACCAGGTGGCCCGAAATAACAGAAATTGATTGTCTCACAGTTCTTGAGGCTAGAAGTCCAAAATCGAGGTGTCCACAGGGCCATGCTCCCTCCAAAGCCTCTGGGGAAGAATGCTTCCTTGCCTTTTTCAGTTTCCTTGGCTTGTGGCTGCAGCGCTTCCATCTCTTCCTCCAACGTCACTCGGCATTCTCCCGGTGTGTGGCTGTGTTCTCTCCTGTTCCTATCACCAGTCACGTTGGGCTAGGGCCCACATTAATTCAGTATGACGTCATCTGAACTTGACTCCATCTGCAAGGACCCCATTTCCAAATAAGTTCCCATGCATCTCAGGGGGAGATAGGACCTAATCAGAGCCTCCAAGCCCAGTTCCTACAGACAGTGACGGGGACGTCCAAGCAAGGCACTCTGCTGCCTACGCAGCTGCGTGGCTGAGCCCGTGTGGCTGGCAGCACATTGCAGAGGTGACTCTGTGGCTGCTGCTGGCACTGCTGTGCCCTCCCTAAGCCTGGCCCCTCCATCCAGTGTTCCTTTTCTTTCAGGGCCTTGACATCCCACACGTCTCCATTTGAGCAGCGCCCCCTTCCCTTCCTCACTCCTCTCCTGCCTCTGCCACAGCGCCTTCCCCTGGCCCTGCGGGCTGCTGAAAGGATCTCTGGGAAAGTCACTCCTTGTCACCTGCGGGTTTTGCAGCCTCAATTTGAATACGTCGGCACAAAGTTGCACTTAACTTACTCAATTTAATTTCTGGGTTCCAGTTCCTATCCCGATGGTGGTTGCTTTGGAGGGTGGGGATAAGGACAAGTGCTGATGGCAGGGGGACGCGAGGATGCCTCTTGCGGGATGCTAATGCTCTGTGGCTTACATGAGTGGGCTCAGTTTATGAAAATCCATGAAACTGTGCATATACAATGTGTGCACTTTTTTGGCTATATGTGGTATGTCAATGAAGAGCATTGAGTGTGTGTGTGTTGATTTAAACAAAGGGAACACTCAGACGAGACTTTTGCTTTGGTGAAAAACAAGAACACAAACCCTGGGGCCTTTTCGAAGGGGGCCTACATCTGTGCTCTGGCCAGGTCCCCACCTGGAGGGAACTGTGGGCACCCATCTCTCTTTGCCTTGTCCTTGCCTTTTTTCCTTGGCGTGCCTACAGGGACCATAGCTGGATCTGAGTTTGGCCTGTTTACTGCTCTGGAATTTCCGCTTTGATAGTTTGGCAGGATGGCTGCTGCAGTCCTGGGGCTGTTGGGCGTGGGTTCCACCAGGCACAGTAATGTTCATATCCATGCACAGCTTTGCAGCATTTATATGAAGAGAATTAAAACCAAAGTATCTGCCATGATAAACGTCCATACCCTTGGCTCCTGCCAGACCTTCCTGTAGAACTGGAGCCTGGGTCAGTTCCAAGAAAGATAAACTTAATATTAATGATAATAATACTTTGCACTTGGTCTAGTAAAAATATTTTGAATACAGCAGAGGCAAGGATATGAATGTTTGCTTGGTGCTATTTATCAGGAAGTGCTTCTGCTTGTTTATTATGTTAGGGCTTTGTATACAGAAACTATTTTTTCCTCTCTCACCACCGGGGGCCATATTTCTTGTTGGTTGCTACATCCAAAGTTTAACAGGAAGTTGCTGTTCATATTTAAATGGTGTGTTTTTAAAACATATCTGTAAATAGCTGAAGACAGAACGGCTGAAGGTGTGGAGTTGTTTAATATTCTCCCTGACAGATATTTTTGCTCTTCAAATTACATCTCCGTAGTTGTGAAACAGGAAATTCGAAAGTACCATGTTCAGGAGGTTGTGACACTTTCATGCTTATCCTTCTTTGAGTCCATGGAGGCTCAGAGATACTCAGGGAACAGGGAATTATTTGTTTAATTGGAGGGCAAATCTGAAGAATTATTCTTAGTTACCTTTGAACATGTTATATAAAAGCAGAAGAAATAACTTGGGAGAAGCAAAAGTATCTATATTCTCTCTTAGTTGACAGGGGGAAAAAGACTTTCTATGTGCAGCACGGTAGCTGTCTTTTCTCCAGTAATTATTACAGAGTTTTCTCGCAGATCCTTCCTCACCCCCGGGGGCCATCTCCTTGATGTGTAATGCGTCACCTGTGGGGACTCTCTGGCATCAGTCAGACGGCAGCGCTGGGTGATGGGTTGAGCGGCACACACTGAGCACAGGTCCCTCGGATGTGGATTGCAGCCATCCGTCTCCAGTACCGGGCCTTGCATGACGGATTATTTGCAGGATGAAATCACCCAAGGAGCAATACGCTCAGGCTGTAACTCAGTTTAATTCCGTGATGCAGCTTTGGGTTGCTTATTGGGTCCACACCGCAATAATTTAGTATTTGTAATCCTTTGGAGCCACAGACCTTGCTACAGCAAATTTGGCCTTAGATCCATCCCAGGTGACTATATTGCCCCCATAAACTAGGGGACAAAAAGTCTGTGCTTCACAGGCACATGGCACCAGCTGGCTCAAGAACTTGGAAAGCCTGTTGATTCCTACTTGGACATTTCTCTAAGTTAAGAAAAAGCCAATTATGTGTTTATTCTGCAGAAGCTTAAGGGCTCATAAAACTAGAGGGGAAAAACTGCTGGTTTAAGATGGTGGATTTTGCACATGGATTTTTCTTTTTCCTTCCAAATCCCGTTAAAGAAATATAAAATGAAATAATCTCCCAAAACAGGAAGGAGGGTTGGAGAAGGGGTTATTTGCAAGCAAGGCATTAACATGGATACAGGGAGATGGAAAGCAGAGGGCACAGGTAACAGATGGGAAGTGCCAAGGACAGGTGCGCCAGCTCTAGAGGCAGGAGCAGTGGGGCCACGGCAGGGGCCGATCCTCCCGACAAGACACGGAGAGGCTGTGGGTCAGGGCTGGGAGTGAAGGAGGGCATCAAACAGAATGTCTCATTAAAGGTTTGTCAACAAAACACTTGTGCTAATCAGTCCCTTCCCTGATCCCCTCCCCACTTCACAGGGAGAGCCTGAAAATCAGATATTTACCCCCAGGCAAACAACTTAACAAACCAGAAGGCTCCTCTCTAAAGACATTTGACCAAGCAAATCCAAGGTTCTAGTGAAGGTGTTGGTGTGCTCCTATTCTAACATCAAAGGATGGTCCCCAAACCATTAAAATCCTACAATGTCTACTGGTGCACAAATCCCTATCCAACACATAAGGTCCCATCCAAGTCTTTTGTTAACTCAAGGGGGAGGTGCGTTGAAGAGCCATGACATGTCAGCTACTGGGAATGTGGTCCTTCATCCTCAAATGTGAACGGAGGACAAAGGATCCCACCAGACATATGGGAAGAGCTGGCCATCTGAAAGAAGAAGACTATTAAACAGGATAGCTGACCCCATAGGGAGAAAGGGATAATACAGGGAACAGAGAGACCTTCACAAATCTAATTATATCCTCAGAGAGATTTTGCACCCACACAATCAGAAGTGGATGTTATGTAAAGAGGCTAAGAAGGAGCTCTTGGAAGCTAAAAATTCAGTAAAAAAGCTAAAAGATAAACTTAAGAAGAACTTCATGATGTGAAATACAAAGACAAAGATGAGAGAAAATACAAGAAACCTGAAGCATTACTCCAAGAGGGGGCAACACCCGACTAACAATCTCAGAGATAGAAAATGGAAAGATATTTTCCACTAAAAAATGGAGACAGAAAAAGATGTACCTTTTGGTTTATCATGGCAGAGACGACACCTGAATTTACTGCTGCTCCCTCTTAAAACTTCCCTACAATGACAATGATGATAAACCTACAAGGACAAAGAGAACAGGAGGAGAGACTAAAGCAATCCATTTGGAAGCCGGGAGGCTAATGGATGAGTGATTGTTAGTAGGTCCCGGAAACCTGAAGTCTACACTGGCTCTGGGGAAAATCCAGAAACCAAAGGGCCCTAAAAAGACTCAGCAGTTGGAAGCATCGGTTAACTCTGAGCAAAGGTACTAAGTGAGGCTCAAAAGAGGTTGAAAATCTAGACAAGAGGTAGGTAGACCTCCCAGGATCCCCTCCAATAAACCTATTAAAATATAAACATGCAAACAGGTTAAAAGTAAAAGTTGCAAAAAGGCAATAATAGTTGAAAAATAGATGAAAAAAAAGATATACCATTCTAACACCAGTTCAAAGAAAGCAGGAGGTGCTAACAGATAAGTTAAATTTCAGAGCAAATATTAGCAGAGATAAAGAGGGTAATTTCATAATGATAGAGGAGGTCAGAGCGTACAAAACAAGCCTGAACATTTACGCACATCACAGCAGAGCTTCAAAATACACGAAATAAGAGTGAATAGAACTGTAAGGAGAAATGGACAAATCCAAATCGTGGTTAGAGATTTCAACATCCTACTCTTAATAATTTGTAGAACAAGTAGATAGAAAATCAGTAAGGATATAGAAGGACTCACACAATACCTTCAACCAACATGATCTAATTGATATTTATAGAAGACCCCACCTAACAACAGAAGAAGACACTCTTTTACAGTGCATACAAAACATTCACAAAGATAGACTGTATTCTGGCAGTAAAAAACCAAACCAAAACAAAACAAAACACAAAACTCTATAAATGTATAAGAATTTAAATTGAAGTATGTTATCTGCAATAGATTGTGGAGAACATTGGTTCTTTATTAAATGTTTGGTAGAATTCGGCAGTGAAGCCATCAGGTCCTGGGCTTTTCTTTGTTGAGAGACTTTTTTTTTCTTTTTTGTTTAATTTCAGCATATTACAGGGGTACAAATGTTTAGGTTGCCTTTGCCCTACCCGAGTCAGAGCTTCAAGCACGTCCATCCCCTACATGGTGCACACCACACCCATTAACTGTGTACAGAGAGACTTTTTATTTCTTCTTTAATCTCCTCTCATTATTGGTCTGTTCAGATTTTCTATTTCTTCATGATTCATCTTGGTAGGTTGTATACATCTAGTATTTATGCATTTCTTCTAGGTTATCCATTTGTTTGGCATATAATTGTTCACAATAGTCTCTAATGATCCTTTGTATTTCTGCGGTGTCAGTTATAATGTCTCTTCTTTCATTTCTGATTTTATTCATTTGACTCTTTTCTCTTTTTCTCTTGGTTCAACTAGCTAAATTTGTGAATTTTGTTTGTCTTTTTAAAAAACTAACTCAAGGCCGGGTGTGGTGGCTCACACCTGTAATCCTAGCACTTTGGGAGGCCACCGTGGGAGGGTTGCTTGAACCTAGGAGTTCAAGACCAGCCTGGACAATAGCGAGACCCCATCTCTACAAAAAAATAGAAAAATTAGCCAGGTGTGATGTACACGCCTGTATTCCCAGCTACTTCGGAGGTTGAGACAGGAGGATCACTTGAGCCCAAGAGTTTGAGGTTGCAGTGAACTATGATGAGGCCACTGAAACTCTAGCTTGGGCAATAGTGAGAAACAAAAACAAAAACACAAAACAACAACAACAACAATAAAAACAACTCTTAGTTTCATCGTTCTGGTCTCTTTCATTTATTTTTGCTCTGATCTTTATTATTTCTTTTTTTTTTCTAATATTGAGCTTCGTTTATTCCTTTTCTATTTCCTGGAAGTATAACATTAAGTTTTTCATTTATGATCTTTTTTCTTTTTTGATGCAGGCATTTATTGCTATAAACTTTACTCTTAGAACTGTTTTTGCTATGTCCCATAAGTTTTGGTAAGCTGTGTTTTCATTTTCATTTGTCTTGAGATATTTTTAAATTTCCCTTTTAAATTCTTCATTGACACATTGATCATTCAGGAGCATGCTGTTTAATATTCAGGTATTTGTGAATTTTCCAAAGTCTCTCCTGTTATTGATTTCTAGTCCAAAAAATTGAAAAGGAGGGAATACTTCGAAACTCTTTTGAGGAGGCCAGCATTATTCTGATGCCAAAGCCAGACAAGGACATCACAATAAAACCTATAGGCCAATATTCTTGATGAACTTAGATGAACAACATACTAGCAAATGGAATTCGACAGCACATTAAAAGGATCGTTCACCATGATCAAGTGGAATTTATCCCTGAGATGCAAGGATGGTTCAGCATATGCAAATCAATAAATGTGATATATTACATAAACAAAATAAAAGACAAAAATTATATAATCATGTCACTAGATGCAGAAAAAGCATTTGACAAAAATCAACATAATTTTATAATAAAAACTCTCAACAAATTAGGTATAAAATGAATGTATCCTAGCACAATAAAGGCCATATATGACAAAGCCACAGGTAACATCATACTCAACAGGGAAAAGTTGAAGGCTTTTCAAGAAAAGAATAGTTACTCTCACCACTTCTATTCAACACAGCATTGGATGTCCTAGCCAGAGCAATTTGTCAAGAAAAGAAATAAAAGCATCCAAATTGGAAAGGAAGAAGTTAAATTGTCCCTGTTTGCAGACAACATGATCTTATTTATAAAAAAAAAAACCCTAAAGATTCTACCAAAAAACTGTTACAACTGATAAATGAATTCAGTACAGTTGCAGGGTACAAAATCAAGTAGCATTTCTCTACATTAACAATGGACTTTCTGAAAAAGAAATCAAGAGAACAATCCATTTATAATAACTACATAAACTACAGTAACATTATTAGGAATAAATTTAACCAAGCAGGTAAAATACCTATACACCGAAAACTATAAAACATTAATGAAAGAAATTTAAGAAGACACAAATAAATGGACAGTTATCCCATGTTCATGGACTGGAAGAATTAATATTGGTAAAATGTTCATACACACAAAGTGATTTACAGATTCAATGCAATCCCTATCAATATTCCAATGTCATTTCTGACATAGAAAAAACAATACTAAAAATCACATGGAACCATAAAATACCCCAAATGGCTAAGGCAATCATGAGTAAAAAGAACAAAGCTGGAGCCATCATACTACCAGCTTTCAAACTGTATTACAAAGCAATAGTAATTAAAACTGCATGGTACTAGTGTAAAAATGGACACATCAACCAATGGAACAGAATAAAGAATCCAGGAAAGAACTGACACAACTCAATTGATCTTCAACCAAGGTGCTAAGAATATACAATGGGAAAAGGACTGTTGTTTCAATAAATGCTGTGGGGAAAATTGTTTATCCACATGCAAAAGAATGAAATAGGACCCTTATCTCACACCACAAACAAAAATCAACTCAAAATGGATTAAATACTTAAATGTAAGACTTGAAACTGTAAAACCACTAGAAGAAAACATAGGAGGGAAACTACATGACATTGATCTGGGCAATGCTTTTTTTTTTTTTAGATTTGACCCCCAAAACACAGGCAACAAAACAAAGATAAACAAGTAGGATTACATCAAAATAAAATCCTTTTGCATATCAAAGGAAACAATTAACAGAGTGAAGAGACAACCTATGAATTGGGAGAAAATATTTGCAAGCTATACATCTGATAAGAGATTCATGTCCAAAATATATAAAGGACTCACGCAACTATACAGGAAGGAAAAAATAATCCAATTAAGAAATGAGCAAGGAAACTAAATAGACATTTTTCAAAAGAAGACATACAACTGGCTAACAGATACATGAAAAATTGCTCAACATGACTAATCATTAGGTAGATCCAAATTAAAACCAAATGAGATAACATTTCAAAGCTATTAGAATGGCTATGATCAAAAAGACAAAAATGTGTTGGCAAGGACATGGAGAAAAGGAAAGCCTTGTACATGTTGGTGGGAAAGTAAATTATTATACAAACATTATGGAAAACAGCATGGAGTTTCCTCAAAAAACTAAAAATAGAATTGCCATATGATCCAGCAATACCAGTTCTGAGTATTTACCTAAAAGATTTGAAATCAGTATGTTGAAGAGATGTTTGCACTCCCATGTTTACTATAGCACAGTATTCACAGTAGCCAAGTTATACAATGAGTTTAAGTGTCCATCGAAAGATGAATAGATAAAGAAAATGTGGTATACGATGGAATACTATTCAGCCTTAAAAAGGAAGAAATTCTGTCATTTTCAGTGACATGAATGGAATCAGAAAACACTGTGCTAAATGAAATAAGCTAAACACAGAAAAACAAATACCAAATGTTCTCACATATATGTGGAATTTAAAACAGTTGAACTCACAGAAGTAGAGTAGGCTGGTGGTTATCAGAAGCTGGGGGTGGGGGAAATGGGAAGATGATACTCAAAGGGTACAAATCCTCATTTAGATAGGAGGAATAAATTTGATTTCTCTGTGTGTGATCAATTGTACAGCATGGTGAATATAGCTAATAATTATGTTCTGTACATTTCAATATTGCTAAGAGAGTAAATTTCTAAAGTTTTCATCATAAAAAAATGTCAAATATTTGAAGTGATGAATATGTGAATTCTCTTAATTTAGTCTTTCCACATTGTTTTCAAAAATCATAATACCACTTTGTACCCCATAATAATACAACTATAATTTTTCAATTTATAATAAAAATAAAACAACATATTTTCTCTGACCACAATGAATTTAAATTAAAAATTAATATTGCAAAAGTAGCTGTAATATCCCTAAATATTTGGAACTTAAATAATATCTTCTTAAATAATCCATGAATCAAGGAAGAAATCAAGAGAACTAAATCCAAGTGAATATTCTGCCTACCAAGATTTGTGGGATGAGCTAAAGCAGTATGCAGAGGGAAATATATAGTACTAAAGGTTTATATTAGAAAAAAGAAAAGTATTATATAAATTACTTCAGCTTCTACCATAAGAAATAAGAAAAAAGAGCAAATTAAACTATTAAACTTCATGGTAAAAACAGAATGCTTAAACAACAAGAAGATACTACCACATGCTTATCAGAGTGGCCAAAATCCAAAGCACTGACACTACCAAGTGCTGTCAAGGATATGGAGCAACAGGAATTCTCATACATTGCTGATGGAAATGAACGGTACAGCCACTTTGGAAAACAATCTGGCAGTTTCTTACAAACCAACAACATTCTTACCATACAATTCAACAATTTTACCTTTAGGTACATACTCAAATGAGTTGAAGCCTTATGTCCACACAAAAACCTGCACACATGTTTATAGTAGCTTTATTAGCAATTGCCAAAACTTAGAAGCAAACAAGATGTTCTTCAGGAGATAAATGGATAAACAAACTGTGGTACAACTGTACAGTGGAACACTATTCACCACTAAAAGGAAATGAGTTATCAAGCCAAGGAAAGACATGAAAGAATGTTAAATGCACATTACCAAGTGAAGGAAGCTGATTTGAAAAGGGTGTGTACTCATGATTTCAAACACATGACATTCTGGGGAAAAAAAAACAACTATGGAGACAATAAAAAGATCAATGGTTGCCAGCATCTGGGGGAGAGAGGGATGAAGAGAGGAGAACAGAGGATTTTTAGGACAGTGAAACTACTCTGTATGATTTTATCATGGTGAATACATGTCATCATACATATGTCAAAACCCATAGAATGTACAAAGGTGAACCCTAATGTAAACTGTGGACTTTGGGTGACAATGATGGCACCTCATCATCTCTCTCTTGCTCCCTCTCTTACCATGTGATCTCTGTACACAGGACTCCCCTTCACCTTCCACCATGAATGGAAGCTTCCTGAAGCCCTCACCGGAAGCAGATGCTGGCTTCATGCTTCTTGTACAGCCTGCAGAAGCATGAGCCATATAGAATTCTTTTCTTTATAAATTTCCCAGCTTCAGGCATTCCCTTACAGCAACACAAACGGACTAAGATAGATGCATAAGACCTTTCCACCGAAAACTACAAAACAATGCAGAGAAACATTGAAGAAGATCTTAATCAATGAAGAGATATGCCATGTTCATGATCAGAAGACTCAATATCATTAAGATGACAATTCTCCCGAAACCGACATATAAATTTAAAACAAAAGCAATCAGAATTTCAGCATACTGTTTTGTAGAAATTTTACAAGCTATTTCTAAAATTTATAGTGATGTGCAAAGGACCTATCATAGCCAAAACAACTTGAAAAAAAAGAACAAATTTAGAGGACTTTCGCTGCCTGATTTTAAGATTTATTACGTAGCTACAGTAATCGAGCAGCACGGTTGTTGGTGTAAAAATAGACAAGCAGATTAATGGAAGGGAGTATAGAGTCCAGACATAGATTCACATATATAAGGGCAATTGATTTTTGACAAAGAGTCCAAGGCAATTCAAAGGGAAAAGGATAGCTTTTCAGCAAATGTCACTGGAACAACAGATGTATGTATGCAAAAAAATAATGAACCTTGATTATTAGTTCATGATGAATCACAGACCTAAATGTAAAACCTAAAACTATACATCTTCTAAATGAAGAAAATGTAGAGAAAATCTTTGTGAGCTTGAGTCACATAAAGATTTCTCAGCTATGGCATCAAAAGTACAATACATACAAGAAAAAAATTGATCATTTGCATGGTATTAAACATTTCTTTTCTTCGAAAGATGTTGAAAAAAATAAATAGATAAGACTATAGACTTTATTCACAAATTCATATCTGATGAGAAGGCTTGTCTCCAGAATATATAAAGTGGTCTCAAAATGTGATAATAATCAAACAACCCACCCACATTTCTTAAATGGGCAAAGGATTTTAAATAGAAGATAATCACATAAAAAGATGTTTGATATCATTAGTCATTAGGGAAGTGCGGGTTAACACATTGACTGCCATACTAGAAAAAAAATGTTTCCCTTGGGGTCACGGTGTTTTATTATGCAAACAGAATAAAAACTTCAAAAACAAAATGATCCTTTCTAATTTAATGAAAAATTGTTATTTTTTATTGTTTTCTGTGTGTGAGTTATACGCAACTTGAAACATAGTTCAAACAGCTTCCAAGGTGAAGAGACGTGTGAGTTACATACGCTTCACAGGGCCCTGGGCTCAAAACTAGCATGAGTTAAATACAACTCACATGGCAGTTAATGTGTTAAAATCCGTATTAGATACCATTACACACTTTTTAGAATGACTAAAATAAAATAGTCTGATGATTTGCAATGTTGGTGAGGATAGGAGCAACTGGAACTCTGGAAAGCTTCTGATGGGAATGTAAAATGACACAAGAACTTTGGAAAACTGTTTGGCAGTGTGGTGGGCATCTTCTGAGATGGCTTCCAGTGACCCCACTGTCTCCGGCATTTATGCCTTTGTGTAATCCCCTCTTCTTGAGTAACCTCATTCTAATTAATATAATACAACATTGAAGCGATGTCATCTCTGTATCTAGGTTACAAAAGATTGTGACCTGTATCTTGTTAACAGGCTCTTTCTCTTCCTGGCTCTGTTGAAGCAAGTCACCATATTGGAGAGGCCCACGGCAAGGAAGTGAGGGAGGTCTCCAGCCAACAGACACTGGAAGACTGAGGCTCTCAGCCCAACAGTCCTCCAGGAGCTGAATCCTGCCAGCAACCACATGAGCAAGTTTGGAAGCAAATCCCTGCTCAGTTGAGTCTTCACATGAAACCTCAGAGCGGGCCAACACCTTGATAGTACTCTGCTAAACTATGACTGGAATCCTAACCCACAGAAATTCCGAAGTAATAAATGTGGGTTGTTTTAAACTGGTAAGTTTTGGGGTAATTAGTTATGCATCATTAGATGATTAACATAGGTAGTTTCTTAAAAAGCTAAACACACACCCATCATATGACATAATCATTAGACTCTTAGTATTAACCCAAGAGCCATGAAAGCATATGCCCACACGAAATCTTGTACACAAATATACATGGCAGATTTATTTGTAATAGCCCCAAACTGGAAACAACCCAAATGTCAATCAACATTGAGTGAATGGATTAAACAAATTGTGTTATACACCATATACGATGGAATATGATGTAGAAATGAAAAAGAATGAAATATTTATGCATAGAACATGGATGAATCTTAAAATTATTAGGATGAGTGAAAGAACCCAAACAAAACAGAGTATATACTATTTGATCCCATTTATGTAATAGAAAGCTCTGGAAGAATGCAAACTGATCTACAGTAACAGACAGCAGATTACTGGTTATCTGAGATGGGATGAGAGCACACAGGGACGGCAGAGCGGGAGGGATCACAAAAAAGCCTAAGGAAACTTTTGGGGATGATAGATATGCTTGTTATACTGATACAGGGTGGTTTCACAGGCATATACATATGTCAAAACTTGTCAAATTATATACTTTAAATGTGAACAGTTATATATTAATCGTACCTCAGTAAGGCTGAAAAAGGCATATTGTTGTAGAAAGGAACATTTAGAAAACAAAAATGATCTTGGAATTTAAAAATACAAAAGCAGAAATGAAAAATTTAGTAGAAACCTAGAAAAAAAAAGTTGAGGAAATCTCCTAATAATGAAAACAATCACAACAAAGAAATGGAAAATAGAAGCTAAAAAGTAAGAAAATTAGACAAAACAGGAAGTATAAATATTAGAATTTCCAAAAGTAGAGAAAAGAGAAAATGGAGGGGAGCAATTTACCAAAGAAGCAATTTAGGAAAATTTCCTGAACACAAAGGACATGAATTTCTAGACTGAGAGATCCACCAAGTGCCCGGCATAATGCATGAAAACAAAACACATCAGTGAGAAATTTCAAAACATTGCAGACAAAGCACACATTAATAAAGCTCCCAGGGAGAAAGAATAGGTCACACACAAAAGGTCTGGAATTAGTTCTGCATTAGCCTCCTCAACAGTGATGCTGAAAGCTACAGGATAATAGAGCAAGGCCTTCAACATTCTCATTGAAAACTATTTCCAACTTAGAATTCTATATCCTCAGCAAAACTATCAACATGCTGCTAGGAGAAAATAAAGACTATTGAACATTTTAAACATGCACCATTTCAACTTTTTAAAATTGTTCATTCTTTCTCAGGAAAGGTTTTTTTTTCTTCTGTTGAAGAGTTTGGAGATGGATTTGTGATAGGTACATTGACAACTAAACAAATGGAAAAATACTGACTCCAGTGAAAACAAAAATTGCATAAGAAAAAAAGGAAATTATAATGCGCTACATAGCAACAGCCTTCGATAGTATTTACAAAGTCATAATAATATAAATGTTAAAATATTGATTTGCCCCCAAATTATGGTACTTCTATTAGAAGAATGAGAGGGAAAAAATATATTTAAGGGTGTGGGAATAGAGTAAGAGAGCTAAACCCTTAGTGTTCACTGCATGAAGTAAGTATATTATATTTAAAATTTTAAAAATCAATAAATAGGATTACAAACACACTATTTAGAAATATGGGGGTGAAGACTGAGAACATCAAAAATTGTGTCTTCCAGGGAATGGGAAGGGAACTGCTAACATTGCTGTTAGATTTGTGGAACTATCTACTTTTTTAAACCATGTGAATGTACAACTTCTATTAAAATCAAAAGAATAAAGGCATGATAGAAAAAACATTTTCCAGAATTAAAAGAAGGATAGTTATCTCTGGTCTAAGAGACCCTCCAGGTTCCAAGTGGGATGAATAATAAAAGACTCATGTCTTAAAAACAGACTCAAGATATTTCAGAACATCAAACATAAAGAGAAATTCCTAAGAGCTTCCAGGAGAGAACAAAAAGTCATTCTCAAAAGAACAAAAATAATCCTGGCCTCAGACATCTTTACAGGAACATTGGATACAAAGAAGAAGAAATTCTGGGAAGTATAATTTAAAACCCGGAATTCTATATCGAGAAAATTGTTAGCATGTGAGCAAAATAGAAAGTTTTAGATTTATACATACTCATAGCACGTACATGGACCTCCAAAGCACCCTTTCTGTTACTGAAGAGTATAACCCAGCAAAAAAGCTTCGAGAATTAGTATGATTAAGAGGTTTGGTAACTGTGTGGACCTGGAAAAGGCATGTTTCTTTTACTAACAAGGAAAAAGTATGACAATTAAAAATCCCAAGAAAAATAAAAAGCTATTAAGAAACTTATGTCTATGTCTAAACATAAGGGAAACATAAATGTGACATTAATTTAATAATTAACCTTTCATGGGACTTATAATTAATGATACTGGACCTGTAGGGATTGCTGCTTTAAGTTACTGAAATGATCATTGTGAATATATCCATGTTCTGAAAACGAGGTACAAGAACATGTTGATAGTGAAAAGCAATTTCTTAGACAATCAGGACGGAGGGTACTCAGCATCTGTCGTCCATTTGTTACCAAGTTTCAGGATGGTGGCCTTGTCAGAGAGGGGGAGCAGTCCCTTCCTCATAAGTACCTCCAGACCCCAAATTAAGGGTAAGCTTGCAGTGGGCATGAGGTACTGTTTTGACAACAGTGTGCGTGCACGTGTATTTGTTTGCAGGAGGATTACAGGGAAAATGAAGTGTCTGAAGTTTTCATCAAAATTGCCAAGTTTTTTTTGTAAAATGTGATTCAGAAGACCTATAAAAGGTTAAGTCTATGTGAAATTCCATTATTATGACCTTTAGTGATAGAGCCAACTGCCAGTTGGAACCCTCCATTCTGGTGGAATTCTCCTGCAGCCTCTGGTCACGAGCGTCCCTTGTGTGCTGGTCTTTTGAGAGAGTCTCGTGAAGTGGCCCAGTTTAGTTCCAGAGACTTGGAATCCTTTTTGTTTCTCCTTTACATAAACAGGCCCTGGGTCCCAACAGACAGACCCACTCTTAAGTTCACTCGACTTTCCACCTGGAGGGTGCAAATGTCCTCTTGTCCTCCCAGGTCTCCCTCCCCCGCAGTTGTGGGAGGAAGTTCCTCCTTTGTATTACTTGTTACAGATGTTCCAGGAAAAACCTTCCACGGACCACGCTAAACGTCCAGATCACGGGCACAGTGTCTTATGGACTCCAAAACAGCAGACACGTGGGCACAAACACCCAGGGGTGATCTCACTGCACACGTCCACACCTACCATCGTGGCAGCCAGGTAAGGATGACACAGGCAGCCTGGGGGCCCCTGAATTTCAGCATCAGTGAGTGCTCTGACCTCCCTGAATACAAGATCACTCGCGTAGATCACTTACATATAGCACATGGAACACGTTCTCGTGTGGCCAAAAATGCAGGTCGTCTTACTAACGCTTTCAGGCCATCCTCAGTGTCTTTGCCTTCTCCGCCAACACAATTTTATCATGATTGTGCTTTTCTTAGTTTTAATGACCATTTGGTTGTCTTTCCCTTCAGGGTGTGAGCTGGTCGCTTTGCTGGCATCTGTGGGAAAGTCTCCGAGGGACACGTATTTGCATGGTGGTCAGTACACATCTCCACATCATTTAAAAGGGAAGCCACACTGACTTCATGGGAAGCACATAGGGGTGATAAGATAGCAGAATCCTGCCATGTGAGGGAATTATTAGTGCCCAGACACCCACTGACATGACACGTCCTCATTGCTCCCCAGACACCAGCGCTAATCCACCCCGTCAGAGTTTGGTCCGTGTCCATAATATCTGTCAGCGGGAAGCCTGCTCTCGCCTGGTGACAGGGAGAGGATGTCAACGCAGATGCATTTGGCTGGAAAAGTGTTCTGATGATGGGTGAGTAGCAGAAGTTTGTGACATTTCGATAGCTCCTTGCCTTTTAGTGTGCTCATTTAGGGGCAGCCTGCTACCTGCTTTTCTGCCTTGATCCATCATTTTTCTCTGGGTCAAATCACAAAATAACACAGAATGGGAAGAAGTCTGGGTCCGGAGATGGCAGGTGCAGCTTGCTCTCTATTAACCTGACAAAGTGGGGATGAGTCAAAACTCCTGGTTAGCACACAGCACTATTATAATTAGAAAACGATTCAATAAAGTACCTGTGGATACAATGTAACTCATGACTCAGACCGGCCTGAGACTTCTTACAATCTTAGCATGGACATAGACGCTACGAACGTTATCATTATATTGCAGACCTTAGAAGGGTTGCTTAACATTGAACTATAGTTAACAGGTGGTTGGATAAACCAGCTTTGTAGGCTTTCACCCCGCCTTTTTCCCTTTTACCTGAACCGCCTAACAGGACTAGAAGACAGGGCTGTGACACCTCCTTCACTGCGCTGGCCTCCTCATGCAAAGGCCAGCGTGTGTCCTCATGGCCTCCTGCCTGGGTCTGAGCTGCCCCGAGATGCATTTCTCACTTTCTAAGTGTGTCTCACCATGGGCACGGGGCAGCAGCAGGTGACCTGTTCTTTTCTCACCTGCCTGATCCACGCAGAGCGGGGCAAGCTCCCGGGCACCTAATCTCCTGGGGTGGAAATGGACACAGACTGGGAATTCACTATGGGTTATACACAGGGGTCTCATGGTCCCTCCGCAGGGGACAAGTATCTTACTGACCATCAGAAAGGATATTTTTTGGTGGAGGAAAATAAGCAACAAGAAAATGGAGGAAAGCCAAAACGGAAAACTCAGGAGGACAAATAAGATGTTAAAGAAAATGATGAAATAGAATAAATAAAAATTCTTTGGAGGGAGGGCTCTGACTTGGATGACTATCCACTCTGCTAAGGTGTCTGGAGTTGACGGTGGGGGAAGGAGGGAGGCTGAGAGGTGAGGACCAAGCATAGCAGATGGCATTGGTGGTGTAGCCCCCGGCCTGGGCCCTCTCAGGTCCTGGGGAAGGAGCCCTTCTGGCCTCTGTACTTCCTGTCAAGGAGCCAGTTGAGGCTGGGACGAGAAGAGGGTTGGGCTGGCAAAAGGACCCTTCCCCAAGTCTCCCAAACCCTTCCTGAAATACCAACTTCCCTGATGTGAGGGGTTTCTGAGCCATCACAGCTCCCACGAGTATTCCTGCCAAGGCCCCAATAGTTGTGATCATCTCAGATGTTCCATTTAGTTTTGATCTCTCTCTCCCCTCTGCCTCTTTCTTCATTTGCATTTATTTTTGTTTTGTTTTAATCTGCCCAGATGCCTTAATGGGCTGTATTTGAAGTCAGCAAGACACTTTTAATGGTTTGAGTTGCCTCAATTCCTGGCCCCAACAGAAAATGCTGTGTATTTTTAAACCCGAACCTTAGCCTGACATGTCTTTTTAAAGTCTCAGGGATAAATTTCTCCATCTAATTCAAGCTTGAGCATTTTGACCTTCCCTTCTGTCCCCAGGGCTGCCAGATTAAGCAAGTAAAATTACAAGACACCCAGGAAAATTTGAATTTCAGATAAATAACAAATAATTTTATTAGTGCGAGTATACCCCAAATATTACGTGGGACACACTTAATTTTTTTTTCATTGTTTATCTGAAATTCAAATTTAATGGGGCATCTAGTATTTATCTGACAACCTTACCAGCCAATCCCTCAACCATTCTATGGAAACATTTAATGGCAAATTCATACACAACAGACACATTTAATCATATTTATTGCCTAGCAATTATCCACAATCTTGGTTCACAGTGTCCCTGTCTGTCTGGGTGCATGCAGGATGTCACAGACAGTGAGCTCCGAAGGAAGCTCCTCCTGAGCCACACTTAGAATGTTGCACTCATAGGAGCGGGGGTTCATCGCTGAGGTTGCTTTCGGCAGGTGGTGAGTCCAGGAAGAGGGACGATGAGACAACAAGGGGCATTTACCAGTTTTTGCCAGAGGCAGGTGTTGGTTGGAGGTCAGGAGGGAACGGGATTTGTCACTGTTTTTACTGAATTCTGGAATTGCGGTTTGGCTCTGAGATTCGCCCTGGGAATTTAAGCTCCTGGAGGGTGGAGGAAATCCCTCCTGGAGGTCTGCGACAGTTTCCCCCCAGGCCTTCTCCAACCCCTCCCAGGTTCCGAAGCCCCCCACCCGCATGTGGGAACAGCTCTACCCGCTGGCTCAGCCTCTTAGTCTGACTCCATTTTTCAGGAGAGGAAAACAGAGCTCAGAGAAGTGAAGGAAGTTTCCATCAAGTCGGGCAATTTGGGTCAGGCCTTCTGGCCTGTTGTCCCTGTCCTTCTCCACTGAAGTCTGCTTATTCTTTTCTGCCTGTGATGAGGCCACGAACAGTTGTTATCTTTTCGTGGCAAAAAAGATGTGTTCCAGGGACGTAAGCAGAGACGTTGTTAAGTGTGCATGTGTACAATGGGAGCACCCGGGCCGGGGGTGGGGTGCGGCTCTCTCAGGTAATGGGCATCTGACTGCCGACTCTGCCTGCTCCCTGCTGCCCTCTGGCCTGTCCAGGGGACACTGCGGTGACGGACAAGGAGATTTATGAATATTTCTGGCAGCGAGAGAATGGTTCATAATTTACGGCCCACTGAGCCAGCTTCACTGTGGCATTAGAGCCTTCTTTTTGCAGACAGTAATAAATTGTCTTATCACCAGTGCTGACATAACATGCTCCTTTTTAAGTGCACCATAATTTTTATTTTTAAGAGAATATTCATATTTGATGGTGGAGCTCATGGGCATCTGAACGCCGCTCTGGAGAGAAGCACTCTTTCTTCTTCTTATTCTTTTATACAGAAGGTATAATTCAACTCCCAAATGCCACCGCCAGGAGTTAGGTTTGACTTCTAAACAGACATTGGGGGCAGACTTTGGGGACATTCAAGACCCTTGATAGACAGAGTGACTTACCCTTCAGCAGGGAAGCATCAGAAGGACGGAAGCCTCCTCTGCAGAAGGCGTGTTCTCAGACCCGGCCAGCTTGCTGCCTGGGGAGGGAGGTGGCAAGGGAGCAGGTGCAGCCTCGGGCTTTCCATCCTAAAGAACCGGCTTCCCCGTCACCCTGGGGACTCACTCTCTTGAGTTCCTCCTGACAGGAGGGCTCTGGAGGGTGTGACAAATGGAGAGTAAAGGAATCTGAAGCCCTCCCAGGTTGTCCCCAGTCGGGCTCACTGGGCTGGCCAGGCCAGGTGCTGTGTCTCTTTCCTTCTGTCTCCTCTAGGGGGCAACAATGCAGCCTGCTGATCCCCAGGGAGCGGTTCTTTCTCCAGCCTCTCAGCGCCCCAGAGCATGTCCTGGACGGGACTCCGCAGATGGTCACTGGTGACCAGAGACTCCCCCAGGCCTGTCCCCTGTCTCTTCTGCCCTGTGGGGTTGACCAGCTGGCAAGTCCTGCTCCCCTTTCCCTCAAGGCTCCTGTGCCTTGATCCTCGCCCAAGGGCATCCCTCACTGCTTGGCAGGAAGAGGCAGGGGCCTCTGGTCATTGCTTGGCTTCCTCCTCTGCCCTCGTCCTGTGCCTTCACAGACACCCCACCAGCCTCTCTACTCTCTAGAACCTTAACTGTTCATGTAACAAGACCTTGGGCAAGGTCCTTCTTCCCTCTGAGCCTCAGCTCTCTTGTCTGCAAAACAGAAGACACAAGAAGCCCTGCACAGGGTGGTTTTAGGGACAACTGAGATACAAGTGTACACAAAAGCCTCCCAGAGGGCTCAGTAAATGTGAGTTTGTTTCTCTTTCCCTGCCATTCTTCCTTTCTTTCTTCCTTCATTGCTGTTTCCCTCTTTTTCATCAGGCACATATAGGAAGGGGCTGATGTCCCCTGGGCTGTGTGATCCTTCTAGGTCTGGGATGTGGAGGGACAAGAGAGGCTGGCCTGAGGGTCTCTTCTGGGGGAGATCAAAAGCCCATGGGGCTGGCCAGCTCAGGGCATGTCTGTGTTAACACAGCTGCACCCACACAGATACTTCTAGAACCATGTACATTTATAAGTAGCAATCAGATATTGCCAAACCTCTGGCCTTACGATAATAGTTATTACATACTGCTGTCTGCATGCCAGACACAAGTTGGAGCATTTATCTATCCATTCATTTGAGATGGACATTAAAATTATGCCCATTTATGCTTAGTTGGGAAAACTGAGAGGTTAACTGATTTGCCCAAGGTCACACAGCTAGGAAGTGGCAGAGCCGGGATGAGAACCCAGATGGTCAGCTCTGGAATCTGTACCCTGACCACAGTCCTATCTGCTTCTCATATTCCTGCCTGGGCGGTCCTGCATCACTTGGACCATTCCCTGCCTATTCCATGGGACAGCACTTGAGTGTCACTTCCCGTCATTCTGTCTCGTGGCCCTGCTCTGTGCTATGGCAAGTCCTCAGTGAACTTTGACCTGAGAGGCCGTGAGTGTGAAGGTTCCAGACATCACATCTATCAAAGAAAACTGTGAGGACTGAGTTAGACTTTCTTCTTAATTATGGTGACCACCTGTGATCCCTGAATGGGACCTGCTCAGGAGGGAGCACACTGGTCCATGTCGCTGGTTTCTATTGAAAGATCAATTTTACAGGATGGAGGGAGAAAGGGTTCAGAAGGAGAAATAAAAAGGAGTAGGGGAATTGGCCCCAGTCCAAAAGAAGAGAGCCAGACACAAAATCATTTGAGCCACAGAAATGTTGTTTGGTTACCAAATTTTCAACCTTTGGGCAATGACAGTATTGGATGGCAGGAATCAGTAGTGCTGCTGGAGTTCCTACAAGTGGGAGGAATTGACGCTGTGGCAGGTGGTCCTGAGGCTTCAGCAGGCAGAACCTGCAACAGGTAAAGGACTTCCTAAGTCTCACCTGGAGGAACAAGAGAGAGGGTCTTGTTGGGGCCCCAGATCATGCAGTCATGCGGCTGTGTTCTCTGCTGCTGGTGAGTTTGGTGTCGAAAGAAAACACAGCGGGAATGATTTTGTCTGGGTTGGGGATTTGAGGGAGTTTAGACTATAAATAGTGAGGAGTACATAAAAAGCCTTAAGAGGATTTTTGGAAGCCCTAAATCCACCATTTAGATCCAAGCAAATTAACAGGAACCACTTAAGTTTTGGTACGGTCTAAATGCATAGCACTCTTCCGCCTGTCACCATTCAGCTGTCATGGCTCACGCGTTGGCTGTCACCACAACCCTTGCCAGCATCTGCCAAACTGAGGACACGTGTCCCGGGAGGATCGCTGCCAGTGTGCCGGCTGCCAGGTGCTGCCTCATCCTGCGTGATGACCTCACTTGCTCTCCACAAGAAGGTGCCACTGTTGGTCTCATCTACAGTGGAGGAAACTGAGGCACAGGAGTTTTAGGTGCCCTGTCCTGCAGCCAGCAAGCAATGGGCTAGATTCCACTCTTAGCCCAGGCCCACACAAAAGGCAATCCTGCAGGAAGTTATGCTAGAATCAACGGAAAAACTGCCACAGCATGTGGGTAGGAACCTGCCTGCCTCTGTGCCTTGCTTCTTGGATACTTCTGGTCTTCAGCATTCTTTCCTCTCTGGCCCTCACTTCACTCTATGCACAGACTCATCCCAAAACCCCTTTGCACTCCTGTAGCCCTGGCTTAAGGAGCCTGAAGCCCACCCTGGTCACAGGGGCTGCTCAGAACCAAGTGAGACCCAGAGTTGAAACCTTCCTGCCTCTGGCCCTGTGCCTTCAGAGGCTGCTGCTGGCTCCTACATACCTATAAACAGGTTCTTGACTCTTTTAAGAAAATCACTGTGACCTAAAATTGAGGGAAAGACAACCTGGAGAGAATGACATTTAGGAATAAAACTAGCCATTCGTTTACATAAGAAAAGTCCAGGGCTCTGATGGATTTCTTTAACCTGTGAGACTGCCTTTACAGCCCCGCCACCCGGCGTCATGCTAGCAGATTCCTTCTCCCAGACTCTGGAAGAGACTGCGGTGGGAAAACACTAGATCAGAGGTTCTGCCTAGTTTGAACAGGGGTGGAGCAAGATGACCAGGTCTGAGGCTCCATCCTACCAGTGAGAAATGGGGATGCAGGGAACCCCTTTAGATGGAGAGCAGCCGCTGAGCCCCCAGCACAGGTCCAGCACCGCACTGGGCATGAGGCCACTCATCACAGTCGGGCCTGACACGTAAGGCTGTATGTACAGCCGGATGAGCCATTCTTCCTGCAGAGGGAGTTGGGGAGAGTTGGGGTAGGGGGGCCGCTTTGGCTGAGGAAGCCTTCACAGAGGTGACCTGCGGTGTCAGCCGGCCGGGATGAATCTGAGCAGGTGGGACAGGGGCAGAGAATGGCATGCCCAGAGAAGAAATGGCAAAAGCCAAGGAAGGTGCCCAGGCCAGAATGGCCAGTCTGTCTGGGAACAGCCACTGGCCCTATGGTGGGGCAGGAAGAGCAAGAAAAACAGTGCCAGCTTGCTGAAGGCCGTGCCCCTGAGTCTGGTCTCCACCCTGTGGAGAAGACTCACTGATGGCCTAATCAGGCGGGTGGGAGTGCCTGGGAACCAAGACTCCAGGGACAGTGGGGAGGGTCACTGAAGGGCAGTGGCTGGAGCCAGAGAGACCACGTGGGTGGTTATCACGACAGCCTGTGAGCATGTCAAGGACCTCAGCTGGAGTGGGAGCTGTGGGGATGGACAGGGAGACAGCAGAGACGTGCTGGGTCATGGAGTGAGTGACACTCCCATGAATGCCACAGGGAACCCAGGGGCTGGGGGCTGGGAGTGAGGAAGTTGGCACGGGTCACTGTGGGTTTGAGAGGCCAGAGAGAGTGGAGATATTGAGTAAAGAGCTAAAGATGTGGGAACCAAGGTGGGGCCTCCTGAGATAGAGTGAGGCTGCATGCAGGTTTGAGAGCCACTGAGGCCAGGCTGGTTGGAGCTGTGGGAGTGCCCTCCTTTGCTGTCCACTCCTCTTGGGATCCAGTCCAAATTTCTGCTGAGGAGGATGAAGCTGTCACAGCCTGGCCTCTGGCCGTCCCCCTTGCCCCTCTCCCAGGGCAGTCAATGCTGCTGCCCTTCTGACCTCCCCCACACCAAGCTTCCTGCTGCCTCAGGGCCTTTGCACATGCTAGTCCCACTGCTGACACTCTGTCTGGAGCTGGAGGACACCTCCCTCAGTGGTAAGAAAGACTGTGCTACTCTTGGGCTGCTCCTCTACGCCCCATCTTAGCACTTCATCCCCTGGGTTACCAGTTTCCACTGCAAATACTTAGTGTGATCTCTATCTTCTTGCTTAGATCTGACTGATGGTCCATTCATCTGGCTGTTCCCTGTTTATTTCTTCGAGCTCAGCTTAAGCGTCACTTCCTCCAGGAAGCCCTAAACATGACAGGCCCCACTGAGTATGTGTGTGGAGGAGGGTGGTGTCATGCAGGACCTTTGGAGAACTGTGAAGACTTTAGAGTTTCCTCTGGGTGACATTGGAAGGTGAGGAAGAATTCTGAGCTGAGGATTGTTGGATCTGACTTCTGTTTTCCCATGCCCCTCTGTGTTGAGGGCTGATTAAAGAAGGCAAGGGCGGGACAGGGAAGCCATCTAGGAGGCTGAGTTTCACCAGGTGAGAGGTGAGGTGGCTTGGCCCAGGGTGGTAGCAGAGCTGTGGTCAGAGTGGTCAGACTCTGGGTGGATTTCAGAGGTAGAAACAACCAGGTTCACTGACAGTCTAGACATGGGTGTGTTGGGGTGGGGGAGGAGTTAAGGGTGGCTGCAGGCATCTACCTGAGCAATGGAAGGGTGGAGTTGGCATTGACTGTGATGGGGGAAACTGAGGACAGGACGGGGCAGAGGGACGTTTTGTGGGGTGAGCAAGATCGGGCGCTCAGGTTTGTGAAGCGGCTTAGCCAAGTGGAGAAGCTGCTGACTGTCTAGAGTCCAGGATCAAGGTCCAGGCCAGCGATACGCACCGGGAGTCATCATATGTAATGGGCATCTCAAGGTATGAGAATGGCTGAGCCCTCCTTCCGGGGAGTGATAGAAAGGAGCAGCAGCCTGGGAGCCCGGGCTTGGGGCACTCGGCTGCCAAGAGGAACCGGCCAGGGAGGAGGGCAGCCACCGAGGCTGAAGGAGAACCAGGGGAAGCGGTGGGAGCTGAATGCCACGCAACGAACGTGCTTCAAGGACAAGGGGTGTCAGCCCTGTCAAATGCTGCAGGAGGGACCGCAGGACTGAGAACTGCCGCCTGGGTTTAGCAGCTTGGAGACTGCTGGTGGCGCTGCTGAGAGCCGTGGGCGCGGGGGAGAGGGTGTGGCTTGACTGAAGCAGGTTGAGGCGAGAGTGGGAGAGAAACTGAGAGAGTGCGTAAAGGCAACTTTTTGGAGGAGTTTTGTCCTGCTATAAAGGGAAGCAGAGAAACGGGAGGGCAGCCGGAGAGAGCGCTGTGGGGATTTTTTAGACAGATGAAGTCACAGTGTGTTGTAAGTGCATGGAGATAATTCAGCAGGAGAAAGGGGATGCTGTGAAGGGGTGTCTTTGAGAAACTGGAATGGGCTGGGATCCAGCACACAATAGTAGGGGAGGTTTCCAGGAGGGGTGAGGACCAGCTGTCACCTACAGCAGGAGGGCAGGTGCAGGTGGAAGAGGAAGATCCCTTGTGAGAAGGAAGCAAGGTCACCAGCTGAGGGGGAGGACGAGGGCACGGGAGTTGGAGAAGGGAGGGTTGGAACAGTCATGGGGAAGAGTGGGCAGCCAGTGCGATGATGACAGCCAGAGGTGTGTAGTGATGACTGTCAAGTGAGGCCGGCCAGGGTGGATTTGTTTCTTCTCCACCTGCGTTCTGCTGCCTGCAGCTACTGAGTGGAGGGGAAGGGAGGGGTGGGCACAGAGCAGCTTTCCAGAGAGGGGTGGAGTGACATGACCTTCTCCAGAACCTGGTGGTGATGGCAGGAGGACACACAGACCGGCAGGCACCAGTCCATGGCCTGGGGGGTTAGGGACAGCAGAGCTATAGGGTAGGAGCTACAGGAACTTGCCATTTCCTCAGCCACCCCCAGCCAGACCCCCACTTCATTCATGCCGCAGCCCAGCAGATCCTCCGCAATGCACTGTCCCTATGCTGTTTTCGTACACTCTGCCTCTCAAAACTATACTTTTGTAGACAGGAATAATTTTCCAGCTCTTCTCTCTGGCTTGTCGCTGCCAGGCCCCCACTCCCACCCCACCTACTGCCTCTCTTCCTTTGCCATGACTAGGGAGGGAGACCGACTTCCTGATTCACTCTCGCTGGGGAAGAGTACTTAGGCAACAAACCCCAAACCCATCCTGGAGTCAAGGGAGGTCTCTACACAGGAACAAGAGGCATATCCTGCTGCCAGACTCCGGTAAAATGCAACTCAAACCTTGGGATCTGCTTGGCATGGGGTGGGGGGAGGTGGAGAAGGTCAGAGTCACAGCTGCTTAAGGCTGATTGACATTGTTATTTAATTTATAGAATGTATTCATTCTAAATAATACTTGAGCCTTCCTTCCCTTCCCTCTTCAGTTATTCTCCCCTTTCTTTGTTCTCTCCTTCCTCCCCCTGCCTCCCTCTCCTCCCCTCTCTCTCCCTTCCTTCCTTCTTTTCCTCCTTTCAATAAATATTTGTTTGGAGTCTGCTGTATGCCTACCATTATCTATATGGGGTGATACAACAGACACAGAGAAGAGAAGGAGGTAGGATCCCCTCTCTCCAAGGACCCACCCAACAGCCTTCCTGGTGCTGCATTTTGCTAACAGAATCCTGGTTTCGCTCAGTCTGGGTTAGCAATGTGCTCAGGGAATGTTCCCCCAGAAGAAAAACTAAGTCTGATGCAAAGCACCCAGGGTGACCCTGTTCACATTGTCAATGACTACTTGGCAGTGAGGGGGTGCACCTGTGACCCAGTTCTGGTCAGTGTGGCTGTGAGGAAATGGGGTGGGGTTTCTGGGTGTCTCCTTCCTAAGGACATGAGAGACATTCAAAAGAAGCTCACTCCTGCCCTACCTTCCTCGGAGGCCGTCTGCAGAAGATACGATGTGCCCATCTGTGGCAGTCCTCTAGGACCGTAAGGAGTATAGAAAAGCTATCTTGAGTCACCTTAGATGCACCTACTACCAAATTCTTGTTTGTGAAATAATGAACTGACCTCACTTGACTTTTTTTTTTCAGATAGGGCCTTGCTTTGTTGCCCAGGCTGGAATGCAGTGGTGGGATCATAGCTCACTGCAACCCAGAACTTCTGGGCTCAAGCGATCCTCCTGCCTCAGCCTGCTCATTAGATGGGACAACAGGTGTGTGCCACCATGCCTGGCCTGAACTGTCCCTATTGTTTGTACTCTTTCTATTTGAGCATTCTAATATTTTGTAAGCAAATGCATTCTAACTGCTGCAACAAGGAGGAAATTAACAATTGTGATTTTCTATCACATGTGGCTCCAAGCCTCCTAGAACCTGAGGCAAAAAAAGAAAGCAGATGAATTGCAAAGCTTTCATTCTTACTCAGGAAGAGCTTCTCAGGGAGTTTCAGCTTTTTTGCCCCTGAATTTCCACATTAAATTTGACATTAAATTTCCGCATGGGAGTTTATGAAAGGAACACTGAGATACATAATTGCTAGATCCATGATAACTGTTTTGCAGGAGAAGCAGTTTTCACAAGGCTCTGTCTTAAAACAACTAGGATCTAGATATAAAGGGAGAGCGTAACCAGAGGAGCGAATCATGGGGTGGGAGCTGCTCCATGCCCTCCTCACCCCGATGGTCACGTGTCCCCCCAGCAGGGCTAAAGCTCAGTATGGATGGGCATATACTGAAGGGACCACTGAGAGAAACTGTTCATACAGAGTGGAAGGCAGAGGTCAGAGAAGTGAGTGGATCCTGGAGCTTTAGGGAAAGGGAAGACCCCTGACCCACCACTGCTAGAGGGGGCAGCATGGGTGTGATTTGATGGGAGTGAAAGGGAGAGAAGAGGACCTGGGTGAGGGAGCCCCCTATTTATAGACACCTTGGGCCTGGGTAAGGCTCCCCTGGGATGCGGGGACGGAGCTGGTGGGAGGATGTGGTCTACTCTTTCCTGGGCTCTCCCTTGTCTCACACTCACTTGCTTATGTGACCTATGTCAGCATCTCCTATTCCCCGGGCACTGGACCATTTGTGTTTATCTGGGCTGAGGAAGCTCTGTGAGCTCTAAGGAATGTCTTTGTAAGTCCCATCAGGTAACTCACCTCTGATCGCTGTGTAGCCGAAAGTCTCCCAGTGTGCTTCTGATAGAAATGTAGTATTTGAAAATTCCAACTAGCCAATTACTTTAGGAAGAGCCTTTGCCTTGCCAAGGATTCACAAGATTTTCATGAAAAAAAATGCTATACTCACCATACCTTTTCTGTAGGATGTTAGTATAATAGATGCCACAAGGGGAAAAAAAAGGCAAATATATTTGTGAGAATTCAACAGATATCTTTACTGCAGTATGTCGTGAAGGCATTAATACCATATGTCAAATATCAAATCTAAGAGACATCCTCGATTGGAAGATGCATCATTATTTTACATATTACTAAGAAAGAAAAAGTGTCCAAGATGGGAAGTCTGACACACACTCCATAAGGCTGGAACAATGAAAGGCTACACTTTCATTGTACAGGAGAAAATGAGAAATAAACCCACTACACAGAAACAGCAAGGAACAGTCTGGTCTCTACCTTGACCCTGGTGGACGGAGAAGTAGGGAGAAATGCCCTGCAGTGATCGTTAGAACTATCAGCTGGTTCTCTGGGATCACAGGAGCTGGTGTCCCTAGATCACTGGCAAAAGCAAACACAAACCCTCTCTGGAAGAACTATGTTTCAGTCCAGGCCAGTGGTGATTGCAAAACACCAACTGTGAGATTTTTCCCAACTTTAAGATGTCCCCATGGATGAGGACAGTACATTTATATGCCTGTGAGTTGCTCAGAGGGACAGAGTATTCTGTCCTACCTACTCCATCCCACTGGGGAGCTCCTGGTGCCCAGTGGCCGTAGCCGTCACCATTGCTGCCATTTATGGAGCACTTACTCAGTGCCATGTGCTGGGTGAGACACTCTGGCTCTGCATATATCAGCTCCTGTCATCCTCATAGCACCTCTGCATGGGGACAGTGGCATTACTGTTACTTTCAGCAGAAGAAACTGAAGCAACTTGCCTGAGGTTGCACCCGAGTAAGTGACAAAGCTGTGCTTTGAGTCCATGTTCTTCTACAGTATCCTGAAGGTGGTTTCTGTCAGACTTTCTTTGAGGGATGCCAGCCTGGCCCACTGAACCTAGCATGTTGCCAAAAATGCAATTTTCCAATAAAATGTCTACTGCCTAAAGGGAGGTGATTTCTGAATCAATTTCTGTCTTGACACATCCAAGAAGGCTGTGTGAAGTCTTCTGCTGCTGGTGGTCTTGGCTATATGGGTATTCCTGAGCCCCAGATGAGCAGTCCTGTAATTGCTGTAAAGGGATCAGCTATGGGCATGAGAACACATAATTCAATAACATCTTCTCTGTGACTCTTCCTCCTATTTGCTGGTTTGGGAAGATGTTAGTATTAATGTAAATATCACATCTCTGTATTAGCATTTCCTAAAACTTCTGAAATGTGACCATGCTCCAGTTCACCTTTCTGGTCCATGACCTGTCCCTCCCCAGGCTCACCTACCTCTGCAGAGCTGTGTGGACCTCAAGGGCCATCTGAAGATCTGGAGCTGAGTGAGTAATAAATCCCCTCCCTGCAGGAGGATGAGTCAAGTTTTATTACAGATCCTACCCCATGCCAAGGGCTGGTGCTCCTGTGATTGAGCTAATCCTGTCACTGTGTAAATCAATAGGAAACCCACAGGAGGTGATTTGATTTAGGATGTTCATTTTGGGAAGCTGGTCTTCCTATGATGTTGGAGCCAAGACACTGCCCCAGAACTTCCATGACCAATGGGAAGTTTAGTTCAAAAGGACCAGACTTGTTAATAAAATAAATTCAGATCCCTTCCAAATAAAAATTCAGATGAATTTTAGTCTCCTCTCAGTTCAGTAGGCTGAATCCTTTAATCTACCAAATTATTATGGAAAAACCCTTATCTCCGCCTGTCAAAATCACTGCTGTTGTGGGATTCCCTCTTCTTTTGGGAGACACGAGCTGCTTTATAATCACTTGGATTATGTGCAGTGTACATTACCTTGAAGCAGGCCACACACCTGAAGAAGTACAACGCAGGATCCAGGAAGAGTCTGAGAGACAGCCTGGCCAGCAAAGGCCAGAAAGGTGACCCATGTTGCCCAGATATGTTGTTGGCAAATGACAGAGCAAGGTTTCTAACCCAGCCTCCGACTCAGTCCACTGCCCCACCTCTGCAGGCCAGCTGATTGGGAAGCCAGGGCCACCTTGGGCAGAGATAGCTGAGGGTTCTGGGTACTGTTCTGCCCAACAAGTGTGGCAGGTTCTCCTCTAGGGCTGCCCAGATTGCATGAGGGCCTCATGTCTCTCCATGGGGCAGGCACTGGCATCCAGTCCATCTGTAGGAGGGACACAGGTACCTGTATTCTGCAGTTTGGGGCAGGTCTGCAGGGACTGTCCATGGAACTGACCCCACCCGGCCAGGGGAGAGCAGGGAGAAGCTGCATCTAGTGCAGAAAACAGAAGGCTGTGTAGGGTATCGATCCCCAGGTTCCAAGAGGGCACGTTGGCAGGAGTCCTTGTGAACATGGAGTTGGCTTGTCCTGGTTGGGCCTCCCACCACGCCTCTCGTTCCTTCTCCCACCTCCATTAGGGGTGACTCACGCCTGCAGAAAGAATGAATCATGTGGGTTATGAAACTCAAGGACTCCTGAGAGGGAGGCTGGAAAGGACCTCAGGAAGCCATCCATGCGGATCCTGCCCTCTCCCCACTCACTTCTGCTCGGGCCCCTCACCTCCATCTGCCAAGCCACAGATTCAAGCAGGTGACTCCTACACAGCTCTCTGAACAAAAGAGACTGCTCCTGGACAGGAGCATCAGATAGGCAGTTTCTCTCCGGCCTCAAAGCCTTTCTTTCACCTTTTGTGTGTTTGTTTCCCCTCGGGTATTAATCAGGTTGATGGCTTTGCTTTCTGCCTGGACTTAGGTGGGACCAGTGGGTCCTGGAAGGGATGAGAGAACTTGCAGCCATCCTCACCCTTCATAATTGCTTGCTCATGGTGTGAACATTTCCATAAATCTCCAGGGTGCTCCAAATAATTATCTACTGGATACCAGGCTGCTCCAGGCAGCAGGGGTGAGGATGATTCAACTCACTTTCCCCCTGACCGATCCCAGTTCAGTGGGTGCTTTTAAGAGTATACAAGAGCTAGTGCAGCGGTCCCCAACCTTTTTGGTACCAGGGACCGGTTCATAGAAGACAGTTTTTCCATGGCTGGGGGGGGGGGGAGGGAAGTGACGGGGAGAGAGTAGGGTTGGGGGGGCCGCGGGGGGGCGGGGAGGTGGAGCTCAGGCAGAGATGCCATCGATGGAGAGCGGTGAAGCCAAGGCTTTGCTCACTCGCATCTTGCTGTGCGCCCCCCTTCCTAAGTTTCATGGAAGACAATTTTTCTAAAGATGGGGGGGGGGCGGTGGAGCTCTGGGGCCCAGTCCCTAACAGGCTGCTGGCGGGGGTTGGGGACCGCAGATCTAGTGAACACCTACCACGTGGCAGGCCCTGAGCTCATAAAAACAAACGTTTATCGACAGCTTATTGCACGACAAGAGCTGACGTCATTCTCAAATCAGCCTTACGGGGTAGATATCACTGTTACCCCCATTTTACAGGTGGAGCCCCTGTGCTCAACAAGGTCAGTAACTTGCCCAAGATCACCCAGCTGCTAAGTGGACAGCCTGGGGATTCACCTGCACAGCCTGACTCCCCAGGTGGGCTGTGTCCTCCGTCACGTACTCCGGTTTCTCCGGGACACACTTGTTGAACGCAGCTAATCTGCCACATGCCTTTGCCCCATTCAACATGGCCTGGTCCTAGGAGACTGGGTGCTTTCCCCTAGAACCCTGAACACTTACAAGCCCACTGTCTCATGCTGAGGTGGGCAAGGCCGCCGGGCCTCCGGAAGCCACCCAGGTGAGCGCGGCCATCAGGTGCCCGACCTGTCTGGGGAACAGGGGACTCACCTGAGACACCTCAGGGCCCCTCCGCTTCTAGCGGAACACACGGGGCCAAGGCTGCCTCTCCGGGCCCTCCTGTGTCCCAAGAGCCCCAAAAGTCTGCGAGAAGTTCCTCCCGGTGGGGGGCGTTTCGGGCTTCCCCTGCGGCCGCCCGCGCCACCGGGCTGGTCACGGGCCCCGGCGCCCGGCCGCATGAGCGCGGGCCCAGGGGCGCCGCCGGGCCGCGCGGGCGGGAACGCGCCGCGGCCGCCTCCTCCTCCCTGGCTCCCGCCCGCGGCGGCGGCGGCGGTGGCGCTTCCCCGGCGCGGAGCGGCTTTAAAAGGCGGCACCCCACCCCCCGGCGCACTCGCCGCTCGGGCGCCGCGCGAGCCTGCCGCTGCCATGCCTCCGCGCGCGCCGCCTGCGCCCGGGCCCCGGCCGCCGCCCCGGGCCGCCGCCGCC